>KI423939.1:6203-25491 GCA_000473375.1 Anopheles culicifacies | reverse complement strand
TTTTTTTCTCCTTTCAGTGCCGTTCCACTGCAAAGGATCGTTTAATTTTTCTTCTCCTCACGTCAAATAAAATACTCTTCACGCTTTTTCCCGCTTTCTTCTCCATTTGTTATCACTTTCAAACCTTCTCTCTCACACTCAGACACACAAGTAATGATATGAAAATTATGATAAACTCTCCCACTACCTTTGCACCATCCAGTTGTTATAAGCAGCCGATCATTAAATTCACATTTCAAGGCTCCGTTTATTCTTTCCCCATCCGACACTGCTACTGCTGCTGCTGCTTCTGGTTGCGGTGTCTAACCAATGGCGAAACTTAACCTCAATTATGCTACCGAGTTGTTGAAATATTAACGAAGAATACTAACGAGCCACAAAGGTATAGCGTTTGGGATGGGCGGTAACGGTCGTGCCCGTGGTGCCGTGGCCACGAAGGTTATAATGTGTTTTATTTTAGCATGGGTACTTGTTTTAAGATTTTCAATTAAACGCCTGTTTTGGGGGTGCACGTGATGGGTATTTGTATTGTTGATTTTTTTATGAGGTAAGAGGTTTAACACTTTTTCGTTTTGTTTTTCTTTTATGGTAAATTTCAATTACTTTACATTGTTTCATTTACCTTACAACTGTTAAAGATTGTTTGTTTTGCAAGAGGAGAATTGTTTTGCTAAATTTCATAATATTTTAAATACAATTTCACACAAAACCTTTGCATAACGACGTCTTCTCTTTTAAGAAAACATAACAAATAAGATATGAACTTTTCAAGTTTATATTAGCCTTTTGTTTATTAAAGCACTCTTTTGTTTTGTTTTTCGTAATAATTATTCTTTTGTTAAAACAATAAGTGCAAATCACAAATGCGGCTTGACGTTTGGGAGTTCAAATGTTGCTAAATCTAAACATTCGAGTTTTTTGCATCCTACATAAAAATAAAGATTTAGTGAACATTTCAATAAACTGCTTCTAAAGGATTTTTGACATGATTGATGATGTCGTAGTGCTGTTCACAAGCAATTCTACTGAACATACGCTTCAAGAAAGTATCCTGATGACATTATTAAAATGTAGTTTTGCAGGAGTTCAAGAACATTGCTGATTCGAAAAATGTGGCAAAATTGTGTGAAGCATTTAGCAAATATCTGCTGAAATGGTATGTCAGTTGAGGATGAGTTTATCTGTTTTGTTATTACTTTACGTATTTTCCTAAAAAGCCTAAAATTTTTTGATTTTCTAGTTGAAGTTAGACCTCAGTTTTCGAATAAATGATTTTAAAGAAATAGTTCAGATTGACAAAAACAGCTTTTCAAAATTATATTCATGCATAAAATTTCCTGAAGTTCTTATCTGACGTTATCTTGAATAAATTCCTTCTGTTCCACATAAGCTAAGAATAAAAGAGTTCTTCACAATACACCGAGATCGGAGAACAGTTGAACCCTCTCTGATGAGTCGTACCATTCTTATGAGCACATCGAAACACTTCACGTAAGAAGCTTTCCATATGGTTATCAAAAACCAATTGCCCTGGAAAGATACCGCACCATCCATGATCCTGTTTTATCTACTCCCGGCAGCTAAGCAACTCGCCTGCAATCTAGCTCCTGCTCGTAACAGCTACTCGCACGCACTGCAGCAAAACAGCATAAAGCCGTGTTTGATCAGCTTAAACCGCATACCCCGAAAAACCGCACACCAATCTGTCGCGATGATGAATTATTCACCCTCAGGTGACATGATCAACCTTTCTCGGTACTCATCTTCAATGACGAGCAGCATCGAAGCAGATGTTGCATTATCCCGTGTGCTGTCTATAACTCCTCCACCTTCTCCTTGGTTGAAAATCACGTCCTAAGTGAGGCTTAGTCGCTTGGTGTGCTTGGTGAAATTCTTTTGCACCATCCATGGTCGAATTCATCACCTGGTCCCTGCGTGCGTGCCCTCGGGGCTTTAGTGCAGAGCACCCGGATGCAGAAAACGGAAACCGGTTCCTTTGCGATTCGCAAGTCAAACATCCTCGGGGTTCGGTTGATGATCCTCGCAAATCATGTTTATTCAGCATCGAGCACTGCGCGTCTGCCTGTTTATGATGGCGGTTTATGATGATGCTGCCGGCAGCAGATTACCACGGTTTCGGGATTTTTGCTCACTCACTCACAGCCTTCCCTCGAAATATTGCTCCAAAAAAAAAGGGAAAATCACAGAACCAAATCCCTAAACAAGACAGCACGCTTGTGGAGTCCTTACCCTTCCAAACCGTACGATTTCATCGATATCATGCTTAGTAGCGAGACTAAAAGAAGAAAAAAAAAAGTACGAAAGAAAAGGAAACCAAATTATCTTCCGATCCGGTGACTTTCGCTTCTTTCTTTACGTCCTCCGATGCACATACATCATGTGTTCGTGCTGGTGAAAGAAACAGGGAACTTCACATCTCAAATGAGCCGATATTTATGCATGCGCACATCACACAAACACGCACCCACACACACAAAATCGTGGTCGGATCCATATTTTTATGAATTGTATTTACATATTTCACAGCTTTCTCCAGCATCAGAATAAAGAGATTTTTTGTTTGCTCCTGTTTTTATTTTTTTCGCAGAAACCTCCCCCAAAATTAGATACAACTCAGGGCGAAAAGGGCGTCCGAAAATGGAACGCATTGATGTGGGGGCGGGGGAAGGGAAAAATGGCCCATAAAGTTTATGAGTTCTCCACACAAACGAAGCCACCCAACGAAGTGTGGTTTATGGGCCGGTGGTTCATCCTTCATGCCCATCCTCAGGCAGTGGTTGCGCAAAGTTTAACCCAATTTTCGGTTTCTTTTGTCCTTCCGTGCGAGGGAGCATTGTGTCTGGAGTGTCTTTTATTTCTGGCCCGACGAAAAAAAGAAACCGTCTTTCAAAAACTACACTGGATCCCAAACTATTGTGGGCGATCTTTTTATCACGTCATAAGTCCGAGTGCTGCAGAATGCGTTTGAGAAGTGATACGATTCGGTGCAGCATCTTCTATTGTGCAAATATCAACGTCCTTCTTTTGCCACCTCTAAACAAAATGGAGAGTAGTTTTGCATGTATTTATACATACATTTCTGTCCTATTTTAACGGTTTCGCATTATCGGATGGGGGGACTTTTCGCTTTCGCTTTCTCGATGATGTAAAAGTGTTCCCGTTTTTTTACCGTCCCACAACGTGAACGTAAAAAAGAGGCAAATTTTTCATCCATAAAAATGGGGCCTGTGTTATGAAGCGAACAGAGGGAGCGAAAAAAAAATGCTTACAAAGAAAGGACACTTTTACTGCTTTTCCACAGCTATTAAATTGCTCTTTACCGATCGCTTACAATGCTCGTTTCGCTGTCAGATTCAATTTTCAAACAGTCCCTCGAGTGCGAGCGCGACGCATGTACCAAGACGCGGGATGTTGGACGGAATAGCGAGCGTCGATAGTTCACAGCCGGCTGCTTGATGTTGGCCACATTACCCATTTTCCTTTTTTCCTTGCCAAAACCCATCGCCAGCGAACAGATAGAGAGTGAAAGCGATGAAAAAGGCATAAACCAAATCAAGCGATACATAACACGAGCACAACAACCGATGAAGGACACCGGCATGTCATGTCGTGGTGCCTGGTGAAACAACCATCAAGACGCAGGACCTGTCCCATTTCGTCCTTCGTGCTTCATGCTCTACGGTTGGGGGACGAGCTGGATGTGTCATAAAACTAACACCAATAAAAATTCAATCAAATTTCGATGGGTTTTCGATCGTCTCGAATGATTTCATCTCGAGCAGCTCGAGAGTTGATCGATGCCGGTTTCGCCGGCTCGCTGCCACTGCTGGTGAAAAAGGGGTGGCGTTTCCACGAAGGCTGCTTTTTACGTCAACCACAGCGGATGGATTGAGCGTTTATGTATGCTGTTATTTCATGGCACTGACTCGATTTTGAGTAGCTTTCGAGTCGTAGCCTTTGTTTTTTAGCTCCATATGCGAACACATGGGTGAGAGCTAGCATGAATGAAGTGATGGAAAAACTTCCAAGAACTGTTATCAAATTGAAGAAAAGCTCTGAAAAATTCCAAGTGTCAAATACACAAGTTTCTAAATTAGATTTGAATTGTAAAACTTGATATAAACCCTATCGTGTAGGAATGTTTTTTTTCAATACAGATACTTTTCAATATAGTTCTACTACTTGCAAAAAAAAAAGAAAATATTACTATTAACCCCTTAACAGTCACGATTTTTTTAGAAAAAGTAACCAATCGTTAACCTTTTTATTCCATTTTATAAACGATTTTCTCTGAAATTAATAAAACAAATCAACTTCACGCATACATAAATACAGCGAAGAACAGTGATGCTCGGGCATGACAAAATTAGCCCCTTCAACGAGCCTAGACTGACGAGGGGTTGATTTAATATAATTTGGTTGAAAGCAATATGTTTATTTCATCTTTTTCATACCAATTTTATATATTTGATGCAAGCTTGCGGATTAATTGGATTTTGTATTGTTTTTCTTTAGTAATACACCAAGGCCCAGAGTTACATCCAGAGCTTGAAACAGGACGACAGATTGAATTACGAGCTAGGTTAGAACTAAATTCTCTCGAGAATAGTTTGCTAAAGTGCTAAAAGAGTACTCGGTAAAATATCGTTGGAAGCTGTTGAGCTGAATTTGTTGTAAGGAAATTCTTTGCTGGCCTAATATTCCCTCTCCAGTAGTTTATTCAGGAGAGGCCATCAGATCCAATTACTCAAAACTTCAAGACGGCATACAATATCATACATCTAACTAAGCTATGAAACATCATTCAACTGTCATTGTTGTATAAATGTAAAAAAGCGCTTCAAGGGGACCACGAATGGTCCGTTGAATAAATGAAAAATGAGAGTGTGGAACATGTTGTCCAAATCATTCCAATCTCTCAGAGATATGAGGCAAACGAGCTAACTCTTCAATCGTTATTTAACACACAGTGACTTCTTCAGCGGACCAAGACAGCGAAGTGGTCCACTTACATGTTAGCATATACACGATGATCATTCAGTTCATTTATTAATTGTTTTGGCATTATAAATGATTATCAGTCTTATAAAGCATTAAGGACGTGACAAATTAGATAAAGAAGCACAAATTAAATTGTAAATGCTCTTCACCTGTAAATAATTGTTAAGTTAAAGTTTGCAAGTATAACATAATTTTATATTTTTTTAATTGGAATAATACTTGATAAATCTCATAAACTCTAACACACAAAAACTTGGAACACAACTTTTTAGTAATCTGATTTTTAAAGACATATCATCACAATCAAAGAGGAAAATGGATGTATTTCCTTTATATCTCGCTGGTTGAACGGTTTAGTGGAGCATTTTCAATTAATTAGAAGCCAATTTCCTTTGATATTTATCTCTCATCCATGCACCGATACAAAACCAATGGTTCTCCAGCCGCAAAGTTACAATCAATGAAACACGAAACTTTCTTCTCCATTTCCAGACGGATGAATTATCGGGTTTCATCAATTTGTGGCAAAACCTCATTCTCATTTCACTCGATAACTACCACCAAGCATCGGAACCGATCGGTACCAACTTCTTAATCTTACTTGCTTAAGCAATGTGCTGATGGGGCAGATAGGACGGACCGACCGGGGTGTGTGTGTTTGCTTGTGAAATAATTTCAAACGAAACGGGTAAATGGTTTATAAAATTGCTTCATCAGATGTAGGGCCCGGTACGCATGAGCGAAGTTAAAATGAGCCAAAGACGTGGAAACAACAACCACAAACTAGAAGCGAAAGAAAAGAAAAATATAACTCAACAAGATACGGAAAAACACATCAGGATAAATTAGGCTCATCTCGATCACAACATCCCGGGACAAGTGGGTACGCCGGCAAATTGCGCTTGTCTAGCGCAAATCGAACGGGCCAACTTTTGCTAAGCCTTCGAAAACATGTTGGCAGAAATTAATTTCAACCCACTTCACATTTTACTGCCGCCAATATGTTGCGGATTATGGGCCCGTCCCGGGTTTGCTTCTCCACGGTGGGTCGTCTCCCAGGGTTTGCTCCTTGCACCCCACCCACAAGACGATGGGAAATACGAAGGAAATTTGATGCGTATCGGAGCGCGTTCGGTCATAATGTTGAGCTCGGCAAAAAGGGGAAAGCGGGAAAAACTTTCCCGGACACATTTCCACCCGAAGAGCAAAACAAAAAAAAAGGGGGATCGAGTTTGACGAGTTGGTTGGCTGTCGGTAGGATCGAACTTATAACCGGGCAAAAACTGGAACGGTGTGCGGGCTTGAGCAAAAGCTCAAGTGGGTGTGCTGACAAATGAGATCCATTCCGAAGTCGGACAGCAAGTCGGGGTTTTCCCAGGGAGTCCCAGTTATGCGTTGTGCGCCCTGCCCAAAATGAGCCATCCCACAATTCCATCTTAAGCGAACGTTTTCCACAACTTTCCACAACTTTTCCTCCGGTAGGCGGGCAAAACAAGACGGAAACTACCCTCATTAGCTAGTACGGGAAAAGTGGAATTGTGAAGCTACGATTGTTAAGCGATACTATCAAACTAATGGCAACCACCGTTAACCCCATGTCGCTGTCCCTGCTGTTCCTGCTACCTCCTCGCTCTCCCAGTCCCGATGGTAAAAGGGGCCCGAAAGTTCGTTTTCGGAGGACGGTCTGTATTTTTCTCCCGACCCCAACCGAGAGAAGTGATAGATTTCTTTCGCGCCTTCCAGTTCGATAAAGTAACGTAGTTTTTTGCAGCGAAACAACAGAAAAACAGAAATAAACGCAAGCAATCACAAGTGGCAATCAAAACATGGTCGATAAGAGAATATCGGTCTGAGAGGACAGTAAAGTGGGCTTGTTTTGACAGAATGCAGCCTCAGCATGTTAGCGAGAAAACAATAAAATATAGCTCCCAATGACGGTGACATTAGTTTGGGGAGGGCTTACATGCAGGGTTGGACAGGATGGTAGTATCTGTTTGTTCTACAGACAATTTATTGGTGTGTGTTGTTAGCTTAAATTTAACATCCCACATTTTGTACAAAATCTATTAACCAGTTTTTATAGAGATGGTTGTAAAAGTGTGTGCAAGGAAAATAATTTTCATAGACAAAATGGATGAACTAGTTGCATCCTTTTAATTTAAATTAAATACTTATCGTACATTAATGCTCAAATAATTAAATTCTCACTAAATTCATCAATAATTAAAAAAAGATAAATTTGCACTAATGAATTGTTTGTTTGTTTCTAGAAAAAAGTCATCACTGTTACCGACCCATACATCCATTCATTGCATTCGGCCATCTTTCTTCTTTACACGATCGACAAAACCAGCCAACAAGCCATTATTCTGTCTTAAATAATAAACCAAAACTTGTCTTCCTTTTCTCACCCTTATTTGATTTTTCCCACCCTTCAAAGGGCGCGTAGTGTTCCGCATTTCCAGTTGTCCAATGAGTTCTGCCCCTAAATAAGAGCCTTTTTCACACACAAAAGCAAATCGATGAGTTCTGGCATTTGATTTGATGCTATATCTGCGGCAAAACTTGCTACTTTACGATTTACGTATTTTTACAAGCATTATATTTCTGCTTTACTTATCTCGAATCGAAAAAAACCGCGCCGAATACTTTTACGCGGCGAAAGTTTTCTGGGAGGGTTTCCTCTTTTCTTCCTTTGGTCATAATTTTTATTTTTTCCCCTGTCTCGTTTTGTTACGATTGTTTTGGATGCTCGATAATACGATTCGCTTCTTTTTTTTCGGGTGTTTGGTTGGCATTCTTGGTAGACGTTCGATTTTTCCAACACGGCTTGTTTGTTTTTCTTATCGGTGAAGGAGTTTCTGTTTTCGTTTCTACCCTTCCCGTTCCATTCCAGCACCCGGACTGATAAGACGTGCACGAGATGGTGTTCTATTTACTGTTTCGCTTTATAGGCATCCTTTCTGTTTTGTTGGTTGATTTTATTTTTCTATGCTTCACCGCCGCGTGTGTTGAGTTTTTCATCACCTTAGTGTTTTTCCTCGTGCGGGGATGACTTTTTCTCTTCTTTAATCTTTCCTACGCCAAAAGCCTCAACATCCCCAAACGTCACGATATCGTGTTTCAAGCATCGTGATATCATCTTCTTGAAGACGAGTGCAAAACGAAAGGAAAAATAGAACCATGGCTACACGAGAACGGTTCCAATCTCGTTTCGTATCAAAAACATACTTGAAAGCATCCACGCCTTTGCAGTTCTGTGGTGTGGAAATTTCCCGAAGCACACATTTATTCAATTGGTATAGCATTAATTTAAAGATAGCGCTTCAATGGATAAAAATTCCCCTGTGCACACGGGCTTTGCCGATGCACGTGCACGTCCATGGATTTGGAGTGAGCTCCGTTTTGTCTTTTGTACTTGTCGTGCTTCCAACGCTTGATGGAACGTTTGTTTGCACTCGCGGAAAGTTGTTTGCGAGTGTACAAGGAAAAAAATCACGTGATGTTGTCAAAAGTGAATCCGGGCCACCATCGTTATGTGGTAAAAAAGAGTGAAAATAAATCCATCGCATTTTGTAAGTCTTGGATTACACTGGGCGATCGATTGATCTTTGCTGTCAACTGTTTGCGGTGAATGGAAAAAAGAGGAATGTGACGGAAACAATTGATGCTGAATTCGCATTCGCCGGAACGGATGGTATTAGTGGTGCCAACCAACATGCTTTACGCTTGAACATATTGATTCACAATCACCAAAAGGTTGGTTTTTTTATTTGTTGTAAAATATTCAATAATTTGTGGCCTTATGACGAATAAAAGAGTATAATTTATGTATTTTTTTTTTGAAACACAATACTTTAAAACTTGTAATCGCAATCGAGTATGTCCGAAGTAAAGCGAATTTCGTGGAGAAAATGCCTAATAAATATTGTAAATATTGAATTGCCTACATTGTCTCGTGGTGTTGGCGATATACATATGAAGCCGCCAAAATGAAATGTACTGAATAAATATTGTATTGAATTGATTGGTTTTGATTTATTTTCATCAATGCAACGATAGAAACTTTTGAAAAGAAAAATACCTATATTTTATATGAAAATTTTCCTCATTTATAAATAATTTTTGTTATACCATAGAATATTAAAAAAAAGTACTCAACGCAGGACTGACTATCCTGCTGCGGGTACATTCAAGTAACGGATGTCAGAAATGGCAGACCAAAACCTCTCGAGGTTGTAGAGCCGGAAACGAAGAAGACTGTTTTAAAGTTTTTATCAAAATGTACTTACAAACATTTCAATAGTAAAATACCATTTAATTTTATCCGTACGGTCTTAAACTTCTTCTTAAACTAATGCGTCTTATTTTAAATGTTATTTTACAACAGTGCATCTTTTTGGTTATGCTAATTCCTATGGGGAAATACCTTCTAGCTATTTTAAATATCGAACTGATTCATCGATGCACGCGGCGTCAACAAGGTAGCTACTTAGCCATCATTATGGGAAATAAATAAAAAATAATCTTTTCGATTAAGCACATCTCCCGCTAGTTGATGAAAAAGTTTCCATTCTTGTTGAACAATAAATTAATAATAAAGTAAATCATATATACAAACATAATTTAATATTAATGTTCATGAAAATGGGTGCAGAATAATCTAATTCTTTATTACCGATAAATAACCCAAATCGTTATTCCATTCGTCAAAAGTTACCAATATTCAAACATTTAAATTTCTTAATTTTAATTCAATTCAAAGCTGGACAAGCTTAAAATATTTGAACCACAAAACTGGTACGGATGGTTGCTAAATAAAAAAAGCTCATAAAACCAATTGCCATCGTAGCCAATACGTAAGTCCAAAGTTTATCGCCACAATTCGTACGGGCTGTTGACTCAATTTATGGCTCTCCCGGTTTTGCCGTTGGTAACCGCGCGCATAATAAAAAGCAGCACAACCGAAAAGCGACATAATTTTTGGGTACGATGCTGCACCCGGCCGTACGACGACCCATTCAAATTTTCAGAGAACGCGAAAAACGATTAGTAACACTGCCCGGCGGGCCAAAACCGTGTTGATGTGCGCGATGACGATGACCACACACATGCACATAGACAGCTCATAAATATCGAATGGCGAATCAATTTACACCGAACGCAGCAGGAATCGATGCGTGATGGAAGGCAAAAAGCACCGGCAGGCACGCGCTAAAAAGTGCAAGTGTTTGCAGAAGAAGCGAACCAAATGACACAATCAAAATCACGCCTTCGTAAAGCGGTCAATGTACGGCGGCGGGGCATAAAGCACAACACGAATCTGCGAATGCGTTTTTCACAACTGCCAATAAATGTTTGATTGATACGTGAGCGCAAAAACTTGTCTGCGTATGCGTATTTGGAAAAGCGAAATGATTATGTTTTGAGTTTTGGCCTTCGCCACCAACAATCACACATCGCCATGGTGGTGCTAAATCGGTGCTTAAGTCGAAAATTTCCCATCCCATTTTTTTTTTTTAGCGTGAATGAACGAAAACAGGACGGAGTCGACAAAAAAGAATGTTAAATCACAATCAATTAAACTTCTTCGCGGGAAGCAGATTAAGCGTCCTGTGTAGGCGTTTTGCTCTTGGCCCGGTGGACGAAATCGGCCTATAAATAGTGGTGGCACGTTTCGACACCATCATCAGCAGCATTCCAGTACGCCATCCAGTTAGTCAACTCAATAACCCACGCAGTGTCGAGATGCAGTCCTTTACCGTGGTCACCGCCATCCTTCTGTCCGTGTGTGCGCTAGGATGTATGGCACAGTACGGTGGCTATGCACCGCATCCGAAACCGGCCGTGAAACACACTCCCGTCTACCATCATCAGCAGCACGCTCCAGCACCGATGCATCATGGCGGATATCACGGTGGTAAGGGAGGACATGTGCCGTGTGGAGCGAATCTGCTCGTTGGCTGCTCACCGCACATAGCGCACGTGCCCTGCGTGCCAGCCCATGGCGGTCATCACGGACATCAGTATCATGGCGGACATCACGGAGGATACCGTGCGTTCGAAAAGTTCGAAACGGAAGCTGAAGAATAAGCTGCTAGTCTGCGCTCCAGCCTGTGAAAGCTTTGCTGATGTTTTGATGTGTGATAATAAAATACCGAACGCTGGGCAACGCATCCGTCCGTAAGTTGGTTTGCTGTGCAGTTTGTCCTGGTTTTGAAATGTCCGAAAAGGTAGCGGGGTAGTATGGGTTCACCGAATGTCTCGAAATGGCAACAGCTGGTGCTTGCAGATGATTTTTGCAGCAGGATTCGCTCTATCAGTGGGAAGAAGATTCTTTGTCTGCTAAATAGTCCACAGGAGGAGGAGTTTGAACCAAATGCTGACCGAGTGCGAGTATTTTTGCTCCATTGCATTGGTCAGTTGTGGAATGATTCGTTCCGATCAATATGCGGCCAATAATTAATTCCTCATCCGGTGCCGAGTGCGGCGTGAATCGACAGACATACGGAACCATTCAACACACATCCCGCCTGATCGGCTTCAGCCGGTACGTTCATGCTGGGAAGCATGAATAATGCAACAGCATACACAACCTAACGAAAACAGCAACGAAAAAAGAGCTCCCCCGCTCTGGTCTGGTAATGGGATATTGTCACTGATTTCATAATTAGTTCATACCGTGCCATACTGTCCGCAACACACACCCACCCCGGATCGGAATAATGCCATTATGAAGGTTTTCCGTTAATGAGAAATGAGACACGGAAATAAGACTCATAATAACTTGCAACCGTGGTACCCGGACCCAGGGTCTTTGGCGCTTAATAATGCAATCGCCAGCGAACGGGTGGTTGTGGGAGGTTATGTGAGGATATTGTTTTATTCTAGCCGAGGTATTTTTTTTCTTCTTCCTGTGTCAAAGTTAACAAACACCCATCAGGTATGAATGATGCTGATGAAAGCTATTATTTATACAGCATCAGTAGCTGTGTACTTTGGGAGCTGATTAATTTGCAGAAACGGCTCGAAATGGAAGGGACCACTTTATGGCTATTCTTTGCATTATTGGAAAGAGTTGTGGAGGTCAAATGTATATATTTTTTCATTATATAGGTAGTGTCATTATATACAATCGGTAATCAATTTCATTCGGGGTGTTTCAATAAATACTTTTAAAAGCAATAAATGATTGCATGAGTGCAGAGAGGAAATCAGACAAACACTATAACTTTTTTTCAGGGATTAATTAAAATTCAATACTTACATATCTTGAAATAAATTAGGTTAATTTCATCGATCTGTAAATAAAAGATGGATCAAGAATTAATAATCATAAATTTACATTTTGCTTTTCAAGATTTATTTAATAAAATCTCAAACTAAAAACTATTCGTACATTAATTTGACAGTTGACACAGTTACCGTTTTAGTTTAAAGATCCTATAAAAAAGCTGAGCTTCAAACTCATCGTACATGTACAGATTGTACTTTTTTATTTAAAACCCTAGAGTAGTTTTTTTTTTTTGTTGAGTTTCGGATAATACTTTTTTAACAGTTTTAGTCAAATACTTTTTGTGTTGTGAAAGTACTGCCTGAATGCTTTGATGGTGCGCTTAGTAATCTGGTGTATCGTTTCAATAAGTTTTTGAAATAAAATAACGATATTTTGTTCAGCAACTAGTGTGTTCTTTCTGTAACCCATTTTAAACCTTCAATATTGTCATTATTTTTAACAGGTACTTTGTAATTATGTTAGTGGTATTGAAACTAGATGTTAAAAACATTTTTATGGTAGCATATTTGCATAATTTTAAGTTTGAAAAACATATCCAGGAAGTTATACCTTTGTTTTGGTAAATTTTGCAACACAGTGTCTTAAATTAAATAATATAGAAAATATAAAATAAAGAAATGCATCTCCGACTTCAAGTAATATTGTTATCTTCGACTTGATTTTACCACACCTTAAGAACAAAAATGATTACCCACATAGATCGTATGATCGTGAAGATTATAAAATGTTCGAATACAATTCAATGATGTCGAAAGTTTTCATACTGAAAATATATCACGTCTCAATAAGTCTCTGAAATAAAAATTAGCAACAATACGACGTGAGACAACTTCAGTTTATCTCAAAAAACTTTCAAAAATAATATCTATTTATCTTACTTGGATGGTTCCAATTATGTTAAAAGAATTCATTTTAATTGTGTTCTCTTATGGTTGCTTTTATTTTCAATGAAAACAATACTGCATGAAGCAAAATGCTCTTTTCAGTTCGTCTTTAATTTATTATAATGTTGATTTATCAAAGTGCGTATTTAATTGAGCTCAAAAATGCTTATAAACAAATGCTCATTTTAGTTCGTTATATGTTTAAATAACCGAGTATATTATTCTTAACTGCATACGGTAAACATGGCTGTTTTATTTGACCTTAAAGAAGATATTGGACTTTGAACATACTGACGCTTCTTTAGATGAACACACCAAGCAATTAAATATGAATTTGTTGTTATTATTTCCTTCTTTAAGTTGCTTAGCAGTTTCGCTCACAGTCACACTTCAAGCGTCAGCAAATTCCAGTTGGGTCACTTACGTTCACTCATTCTTTGTGTGCGGAAATTAGAGACAAATAAAAATATAATCAACCGTTAGCACAAATATTTGTGCTGATTGTGATCATTTTTCCCCATTCCTGAGTGTTACACGTTGCAGTCACAAACTGAAGTCATCGGCAATAGTTGCGATTTGTGTCTGCTCGATTGCGGAAGTGTAACGACCGTGCAGTGTGTGGTAAAGAGTGATAAAAAAGCACAACAAAATTAAACAAAGTAAAGGTGACATTAAGCGTACGCGTAGCATATTTGTACCATAATGGACTTGTCTTGTTGTGACTGTTTCGGTGGAGGAGAACCTCTTTTTTTGCGGGGCGATTCAATTATTCACCAAACACAAATGCATGTACAAACCCTCATATTCGCAGGCAATGCAAAATGTTGTTGATTTTCCGTGTGTTTTTTTTCCCACCCATTTGCTTTGCTTCGGTTGAGCTTTGAGTGCGAAAGCTGTTGAACATGAGGCAGAATGGACATGAAATCACACATGCGGTGTCGACCACCGAAACGATGCATCCTTTTTCATTTGCTTGCTTCGTTGTGTGTGTGTTTTTTTGTTGTCTTTTCTTCCACTGTCTTGTAGCGGCAAATTGTAGTTGGCACACAGCGAGAAGCAGCTTGGACAGTGTCCTTTTTCCGGCGGACAGAAGCTTAAATGCAGCAACTCCTCCTGTGTGCTTTGTTAGTTGCTGTTTTCTGTATTTTAATGCCTTTTCCAAACCCCAAACGCATAAACTAAAGAGACAGCTGGTGAGGACAGCACCCGGACAAGGGTGAAACGGCAGCACAGCAAACATAAACCATAAACACACCCAACCCAACCAAACCGAGCCATCAACCGTCAGGAAGGGGTCCAACAGAGTTCCCAGCGGGAAATCCTGATTACAGCGTGTGGATGTCGTACGGATTTTCCGACGGATTTTTTTGTTTTCTTGCTTTCATTTGCACAAGCCAACTGTCGTACCACTTCCCATCATCAGAGTTCCGGTCGTGTCAAAATGGTGGTGGTAGTTTGTTGTCACAGCATTAGCATTAGAATTTCCCACGCAAGTCGCATCAGCCCACTTGCTGTGCGCCCTTGCTGTTGTATGAGAAATTTTTCATTTGCACTCACTGAACCGTGCGAGATTAGTTTCAATTAGTTTAATGAGTAAGTAAATATGCATGAGCGTTTCATCACAACCAACCGACAACTGGTGTGTGTGTGTGTGTGGAAATGAGTCCACCGAGAAGGATGGCTTCTTCCAATATCCGGCTATATACCGTCAACACACACACCCACGAGCATGTTGGCCGGAAAAAGAGAGAAAGTGAGCTTTCGGGTGCAACTGGTTCTGTCGGGGTTGTGTTACCAGTGGTAATTTATGCCGTTGATAATTGGAGTGCATAAATTAAATGTATGTGTGTGTGTTTGTGTGTATATGTGTGTATGCGTTCGTATGCGGGCTATTATGCTTTCCGGTCGCGGACTGAAGTCGACTCCGCGCGTGACAGTTCATTCTCTTGGATATGTCATCATTAGCATCCGTTGTTGAACGGTGCGTCTTTTGCGTCTTTTCGCGACACTTGCGGGAAAACGTGCTGATGGCATTCATGCACTCATGTGTATGTTAGGTATGTGTGTGAGTGTGTTTTTGTTTTTTTGCCTATGACTCGAACCTTCAGTTGCAATTACAGTAAATCATAACAATTGTTTGTTTGGCACTGATTATGTTGTTTAATTAAATTAATTTTTCAATTCGATTCAATTTCCAGAAAAATTATATTATGACAATCAGAACTACACTTACTAATTAAAGCTGAAGAAGCTTTCTAATGGTCTGCCAATGTCGTTCACTAATCCATTAGCCTTGCGTTTATGGTAGACGGAGTTGATCCATCATTCCAAACTCTCTGTCAATGAGGACAGCCTAAAAGGAGTTATCGGACCCTCAAATGTCTGGAAAATCTTATTTATTGTACGATACTCACTCCAATGTACAACTTATAGAGACTGAGAGTGTTAGAGATCAGATAGTGAAAGACGGATGAACATATTCAGGACCTTACTGTGCATTTCTACATCAGTGTCATTTCTTGTTTTAAAGTTGAACGCATTTTGGACGATTAACTCCAATTAATCTCTAATGCGAAGTTTTCAACAACCAACTCAATCCTTTGGTTTGCCACATCTTTGACGAAGAGCAGTGAATTAATTGCGTCTTTATTATCACCATAGGTCAGTAATGAGAATTATTTTAAACTTAGACATGATGACTTTTTTATTGAAGAGCAGACAGACTGACAGACACTGAGTCTGAGTAGCAGCACAGATTCCTTTTAGTTCTTCAGTACCTAGCATACGTCGTTGGTCATTGTCATTCCTAAAACTCTGATAAGCTTGTCCGAAATTCAGAAAGAGTTTAATGGATCGTAAAATTTTATCCTGGCTCTTCTGTCTCGTGCAACTTTGAAGTTCGTGAAGAACTTTGCCAAAATAAACTGCTGCTCTGCCATTTCCTTTAAGATCTGCGGCAAGATGAAGATGTGATCGGTTTACATTTTAGGAAATCTTGCTGATAAATTTCACGACTTTAACAGAGGTTCATTTAAAGATTATCCAAAAATAAAAACGCCTATTGGGTAAGAAACCAATAATTTTAGTAGTATTCATTAACCTACGCTTTTGTTCAAAACCCTTCTGCTAATTAATTTTATAAAGTCGTGTGATTTAAATTTATTCTCAATTTGTGTAGCCTACAGCACATCAATCAAAGCAAAGCCTTGGAACGACGAAGAATCCATTTTGTATGAGTAATTAATCTTCATACTAGCGAGGATAAATCTTTGATGAAGTATCGTTTAGTTACGAGCGTAGTTTGGCAAATGCATAAATTCCAACACTTTTCATTAAAGTGGCTATACACCATCAATCCTTCAACCGGCAGGACAGCTACCGGGGACCGGGCTTCGTACCCACTTGGAATGCCACTAGAAATGCCATTAAAACTCATCGCTCATCCGGTTAATCAATTATTGAAAATTAAATTAACGTCGAAAGGTTCCACCGGTGAGAATGTTCCGCTCGGGTTTTAAGTTTTTCGCTGCCCACACTTCTGCCCCAGGTTTATTGCTCCATTTTAACCCACAACAAGTGCTATCGGCGAGACGGAGTTGTACACTTTGATGCATTATTCGGTACCCCAATGGGATATGGATGGCTACAAGTGTTTGCTCTATTTTAAGGGTACCAAAATCAAGGATCGATGAATTCGGACGAGAAACCCGAGAAACAAGTCGTGCGGGCGGTGTTGTACAGTGATGTAAAACGAGGTAAAGTTTAACCACTACCGCAAACACTTGCCGATTCCGAAACGGGGTTGTGCTGGTTGCATCATTTAAAATGTATGTCCTGACCGCAGTCTTCACCACCACTGGCACGGTGTTATGCACGAAGTTTTGATCCGGGTTTTCCCACTGCCTTTAATTTCGTCTAACGGTAAGATCAGAACGTAGAAGCAAAGCGTAACATTAATCCACCTATGGATTCGAGGGCTAGGAAAGCACCGTTTTTGCGGTGGAACGTGATACGTGAGTGAAACACAGTTCCACAGTTTGCAGGAGAAGGTGGTTGGATATTAAAATTTAACGGCACATGGCCCGGAAGACCTTCTTGAAGAAAATCCGCCTTCCAAAGTGCAGACGCAGAGAACCGTTTGGCTGATAAGCAGGAATTATGTGCTCTTCATTACCATGAATAATTAAATGTGGAGAAAATGTCTTCTTCGTTTCAACTCTGGCCAGTGCCTGTGTCTGGACTGGGCTAGGTGCTATCATCTTGGTTGGTCCACTAGCTGTCCGCTTCTAGCGATAGAGCTCCAATTAGCGAACAGTTTTTAATCATCTTCAATTATTTAAAGCTCGTCTCTATGCTCCTTGCTTTAAAATAAAACCTCCCAAGAAGGTCTTGGGGTTGCTTTTAACAAAAGAAATCCTTTAAAAAATCAGCTCTGAGGTCAAAGGTGGCAAACAAATGGCACATGAAAGGAGGAAAAACCCTGTACCGAAAACATTCTTTTCCGGACAAACACTTTTATCGTGCTGGCAAACATTCGTCCACTGGCGTTGCCTTTAAGCTTTTGCTTAAGCTGCTGCGCTTCGATACAATCGTAATGAATTTCAATTGTTTCTAAATACCAAGCTGCAAATAGTATCGACTTTTGTTCCTCTCCACTAGCGGCGGAAAGCGGAAATAGAAATGCTTTAGATTTTGTTTGTTTCTTTTGTGCCTTGTGGCACCCCCTAAAACAGCAGCAAAACGAAACCCAATGGCAACCGATCGGAATTGAATGTGCTGCCGGCTGGTAGCACGGAATGTTTGGGAATGAAGAACAAAAAATCTAAACAATTTTAATTTTCATCCAATGAAGAAAAGCACTCGACCATTGCAGCAATTGAATATTGCTTCCCCTAGCCGTATTGTGGAATGCTTTGCTGAAAAGTTTATACATCCAGCTTCTTTTACTGGTTTGTTATTTCACTGTTGTTTATTTGTTTGTTATTTTTCTTTACTTTTTACTACAATTGACAAAACAAACATAGCCGAGAGAATTTCCACCGACTGGTTGGGTGCGAATTCCGGCAAAAGCACAAAATCTTCGGTAGAAAAGAAAACACTTCTTCCGTGAGGGGTTCGGCAAATGCCTTCAAGTTGGATTTATTTATTTATTTGCTTTCCTCCGCTTCACACTTTTCGGCTTTCCGGCGCGCCAAACGTGACGAAGGGAATTTTATTTGACGCCATGGGTTTCAGTTGATCATCCTGCACACCAAGCGGTTTCCTTTTTCCTGCGGTTGACTGTTTTCCACTCGTATTGTTGTGGAGCACATATTTTTTTCGTGTTTCGCTTCAGTGAGTTTTGTCACCCTGTTTGAGCTTTTGTTGGCAATGGATGGTGAATTTAATGCCAACATCCGAAAAGCGTCAAATGCGGTGCTTTATTTCGCACAGTCGAACAACCCTTTTCCTGGTGGTTGGGTGCTTTTTTATTTTCTCCATCGCTCGAACAATTCGAAAGCCCCAGCAATAGCACCGACGGTGGTGTTCCGGTGGTTACGCGCTTTTCGTTGGACTTTTTGATTAAAATTCTTTACACAAAACCACCCCGACGGGCGCTGGCGGTGGTTTGCTTGTATGTTTTATTACATTCCGAACAAGAGCAGCATCTTGAGAGAGAATGTTTCCATTCAAACGATTCGGTTTGGAAATTATTTAATGTATCCTTTGGAAAAATGAACTATAAGATAAGGAGAACTATGCGCCAAAATAGGTAGTAATACAGTTTCTTTTAAATCGATAATGCAATTATCATAATGAACATATTAAAAGTTAATTGAAATAATTTGTAATTTGTATATTAAATTCAATGGGCCTTATCTGGCCCCTTTGAAGCATTGGCATGCATTTATCATTGGTCGTTAATCACATAAAACGTATCAGAAACAACAAAACAGAATATAACTTAATATGAAATCGGTGGCACCAGGCGAATACTATTAACAAAAGAAGTCCGAGACGTCTCGGGCTCGTAGTGGTTGCATACCTCGTTAAACTCGCGGCACATATTAAGAAACAGATCAGAGAAGCCAAATATATTAAGAGA
>KI423938.1:0-10000 GCA_000473375.1 Anopheles culicifacies | reverse complement strand
AGTTTAAATAAATCTTTAAATCACATAAATACAGCCGTTAGCATAATTATAAGGCTATTTGTATTTTGAAAGTAACAATAAAGAAATAGGTCAAAATGATGTAGGCTTCTCTAAGAAATAAAAAAATTGTTTGAAAGGCAGTGGAATAGCATAAATGATTTTTTACATAAAGTTTTTAATTGTTTAGTGAACCCTAGTATGTAATTATTTTAGTTTATGTGCAACATTTCTTAAATGTTGAATTTTATTATTTTTTTATGAGCCTATTATTTGATGCAGCAACACGTCTTCGATTACGTCGTGAATTTAGAAACACGAGATCATAATTCTAACCGAATTTTAAAATGTTATTTCCGAATAAAAACGATGGTAAAAAGCCTTATAGTTAAGCTACATTGAACATGTTTCAATCTGTCGTACACATATGTAAAATAAAAAAATACAATGACCTTATAGTTATGTCACGGTCTGTTGTATTAGTCAAGCATAAATTGATGGCTTCAACTCGATGCATGTAGCTAACAAAAGCACGAGAGCAATGGCCTTCCTACTTGGAGGCTTATTATGCATACCAGTGCAGATAACAGCTTTAAGGAAAAAAATCTACCCACGATGAAGGGTTGATAAGGGTCGCATGATGCGTGGAGAATCATGATCAGTTGCAACATTATTTAGGTTGCTAGAATGTTACGCAAAGCGTTAGGTTTCACACAAAAAAGTGCACTTATAACACTAATGGCATATTGGACATTACAAGTGACTAAAACATACTTATTTAATCATAAATACATTTAATTTAATAATAACAAATGCAAGATACTTATTCTATGAAACTGTATGCCCACTTTGTATTCATTGTCCGTTCTTTGATGTTATGTGCGTAATATTCATATCAGCAAACAAAAACAATCGCTTATAAGTTGCAGTGCACATCGTTATCAGTAAACGATGTTTATACTTGCCCTGCTTTACTGTGTATTGCTTTCTTCCGTTGTTATGCTATGCTATTACGCATTTGAAGGAAATAACAAAAAAAAAACTTACGGAAACGTTAAGTGCAGACATCAATTTCAAACAAATTATTTCATTTTCTTGTTGCGTTTTTTATAACATTCCGTGTGCTCTGCGGTATGAAGGAGCGAAATTATATTAACCATTAAAGTTTTACAATGCAAACGGTGAAATTTATCATCTAGAATGAAGTGGACAAAGGTAATTTGCTCACCGATCTTTAATTGCCGCAATAAATCTGAACAATCGTACAGATTTCACTTTTATTGTGGAGTGAAGTATTAAACGAAGAAATGTGATGTCGGAATTTCCCTATCGTTAAGCAACAAATGCCCAAAAAAAACGTCGGCGATTCCCAAATCAATCGGAATTTGGTAGTAAATTGTATGTAAATAAAAACGCGCCTTGTGCGTTTTCTGGCACGTGATCGTTCATCGTTGGTCAAAGTCACACCTTTACACCTTTCATCCATTGTCGGGGTGACGTCGTCCACCACCACGTGGAATAACGAAACGATATTTTGGAGTGGAACAATGGAACAAAACAACAACAAAAAAAGTACCGTGGGATCCACTAAAGTGATGATTGCGTGACAAAGCTTGAGAAAAGAAAACCACCGGAGAATGAAACAGTTACTGGCCAAAAACGCAAACGTCCAGCACAAAGTCATCATAATTTGGTGAGCAAACAAAAGAAACTAACGCACTATCATGTTTGGCTGCGATATGGCGCAGCAAACGGAAACTTCAATATTTAACGCTGAAGTTATCGGTAAAAGAAACCGAATTCTTTTCAAGAATATCCCACACACAAATGTGTCTATAGATTTGTTTTGCTTTCTGTTAGCTTTATACCATGTTCATCCAAATCACCATTAGCTTCAACACACACTCGGATAAAAACACATCGAAACCACTCTCACCGTTTGTGTTCCGAAATTTCACCACCGTGTAGCTGTTAATCATGTTAACTTAAATAAAATTACTTGGAAAACCTAAATCAACAACAAATCAGACCGCCTCCGCTTTAGCGCAAAGCACGACGTGCTCTAGCGAGAGTACAAGATTAGCAAATTAAATGCTACGCAATAATTAAGTTTCATCCACACGGTGAGTCGTTCTTTCGGACTGGTAAAGCGAAGCTGCATAAATTATTCGTACCCTCGACGGTAGATCCAATTGGCGTGAAATAATGCACCTTTCTAAATTATGAATAAGGAACAACGTGTGTTGGTTCCGACCGACACAAACAGGACAGGAAAACGAATTTCAAATTTATTTAAGTAAAACACCTTGTTTACTTAAAAATTATTTCTCTGAAGAAATTAAAATTAAACGATATTGTAAATAAATAACACAAGTGATCTTATTTAGTGCTAAATTATTCGAATTATTTTTTAAATGCTTAGAAGCTTTTTTTTAGTTAATATCTAAGCTTTTTTGATAAATTTTAGTACGATTTTCTGTAAGAGTTGTTTTTTACTGACTCATTGAAGAGCAAATTACAAAAAGGTTAAGTGTGTGAGTTGAATTTACATGAGCTGTAATGAAATTTCGTTACAACTCACTCACTCACTCACTCATTCTATTTATGTTCGTTTTCAAATCACTTATGAGAATTCCAATGCTGATTAAGTTTGTGCAAGGTTTGTATAGTACATTTATTTATTATAGCTTCCACTTGAGTCTTAAGTGAGGCTAGTTAGCTCAGTACAACGACTTTGAGGTGACTCTTTAAAACAATCTCTACCTTAAAATGTCATAAACATTTCCATAACATTTTAGCAGTTGAGAATTGGTAAGTAAATCCATTAATAACAAAATAATAAAAATTAAAATACTATTTAAGGCACAGTACATGGATATAAACAATTCTAGAAAATAAAACTTTATAGCACGAAGGACTGTAATGAGATTTTGTCACAAATTGTGCCTCAAAGGTGACATCATCTGCTTCAAAATACACTTTTGATTGGCCAATGTGGCGCAACCCGCTCACTCAGTATCATTTTCAAAGCGACGATGAAGTGCCCATCACCTGACGCTACTGCAAAACCCACCTTCCTGGAGAAACCACTTGGCTTCAATCATCTAATTGACCAATAATTAAACAGAGGTGCAGGCAACAACATACGCAACATACGCTGAACTTTACTTTTCGCGGAAGCGAAGATCATCAAACCTGTAATGGGGTCGAACATAGGCACGGGGAGAAGGTACGGGAAGAGGCAACATAGGTCTCGGCCTCCCGAACAGCATACGTTCCGAGTTCCAGATCGATCTGTGTTTCTAGGTCGCGTTCGATCTAGTGCAATGGGTTAGAAAGGCAAACAGCAGCAACCGGACCAAACCCAGCCTGGCGAAGCGAGTCGGCCAACAATCTGTGCTGGATGTGCGCGGATTAGCGGCCACATCAGCCATCAATCGATGAAGGAAAGTGTATTGCTTCCTTCCTTTAGTAAAGCGAAAAAAACAACTAATAGCAAATCATTCCCACCATCAAAAGCAGACGCACAAAGAAGAAAAAAATTACTTCTACTTAAGACTTCCTCCAAAACAACAATCAACCCAGCTCGACCGGCCTCCTCCTCCTCCGCAAGTGGCCTTTAGCAAATGCACAATAAAACAAACGGAAGTAGATCACACTAAAAGCATAAAAACCAACCTTTTTTTTCCCACCCACTCCCTTCATCCATACCACCCAATCTGCTCCACATCACACAATAATCCCATCCCACAGCAGAAAACGAAAACAAAAACCTAAGGACAGTCGCTCAATTATTGATGCTTCACTTCAAAAACAAAAGACGAAACGAAAGCACAAAAGGCGAAGGCGTTATATATCACTTTTCTGCCATTCTGCCGATAACTTCACCGGTAAAGGCGGCGATTTCCCATCAGTGTCACATAAATTACGCACCACGAAGGGTCTATCTTTTTGAAGATTGGAAGATGAATTACGAGTCCTTTGGTTTGTGCATCAGATATATTTGCTCACCGGTTTCTGGTTGTGTTTTATTTCCGTCTTCCCGCGATAGGATTCGCTGCTAATGGGCAGATATGAAGGCCTTCAAAGGCACGTGAATAATATTCATGATGGTTTGACATTTTGGAAGCAAAAGCACAAAAGGTGAAACTGACACTTGGAAGGTTTGAAACATGAGCTGGGATTCTGACAGATACACCTGGAAAACCGAGCCTTAGTACACCGTAGTGAGAAGCCTAATCGTGACAAGGCTTCGGAATGCTGTACACCATACAGAGGTAGTGCGTGCATTTAACCGTACAAGTGATTGCAATATTCGATCGTGTATGCATTTCTCTCGCTGAAAGAGCTTGTTCTACTTTCACCTCTTTAGTTGCCACTGCGATACACTAGGTACGAGGCAGGAGAAACTTGAATGGATACGTCTCTTTAGCACTGAGGCACCCACAGTAGCAACACGCTATAGAGATAGCATATATCTCATATCGGCTTCGGTTAACCGATCAGGTTGCTTGGGCTCTACACAATCTCATAAAACATGCAAGATGTTTGCTCTTCAGCCGGGTATATACCGGGGCAGAGAGCTTGATGACAGTAAAGCATAAACAGGGCACCAGCAATCCGGGAACTCCTGCTCGAAGTCCCCGAGGCGAACGGGGGACAACAACGAGAGATTCGATAAGATCAGTGGAAAACAAAATTGAAGAAAGCGCACACTCCACACACCGCCGAGACCGAGATATCTCGTAAGATTCTTTATCCACCTTGTTCAGATTTGTCCCCGTTACCTTCCGGCCAACCTTCCGAGAAAAAGAAGATGAATCACAAAATTATGTACCAACCCCCGGCGGCAAAAGAAGGAGAAAGAAAAGAACATTCAGAATCCCCAACATGCCCAAAACGATTGCGTTTCAATACGTGTATACGGTGAACAGTTTTGGACATTTTGGACGGTCTGTTCTTGCTGTCGCTGTCGTGCTGGATGAAGCAGTTAAGCACACATATTAATCGATATCGGACACCGATACGGTAGGCCAACGATTACAGGGATGAGCAATATCGTCCGTCCGTTGCAGCAAATGACCGTTTTAGTCTTCTCACACATCATGGATTATGCACAGCTATGGCCCGGGAACATAACGAGATATAAAAATCTTCTAATGCCCATCAAATTAGCTTTTTCCCCTTGAACGAGAGAATGGGGGAAGAAAACTGAACGCCATCAATAGGGGTTTAATTTATGGAGAGACAGAGAAAAGCAACAAGACAGCTTTCTTCAATTTAATGATGTGGGAAGCGATTGTACAATAAGTTTTAGTGGGCTTTTTTAATGCAATTAGTCTTTTATTTTAGGTGAAATTAGTTATTGGTTAAATGTCACTTTTTTTATTAAAGCTTAATCGTTAATAGTGTCATAATATCTACATTAGTGCAACCACTTTCTACTAGCTTCTCTCAGAGACTCTAGTCTGCCATACGTCAATCTATTATAAGATAATATTCAATTTTTTTCCGGCTGATACCTCTGATACAAGAGATTGCATATACATCTGTTAAAGTGAAATTAAATACAGTCCTTTCTGGAGTTAAACGTGTTGGAGAGGCACAAATTTAAAAATTTGACAGCTTGTGGGTATTTTTTTCTTAATAATTCATGGTTTCATTGACATTTTTAAAATATAAAAAGCTGTTATTTTGTCTGCTATGGCTCTACAACCTCGAGAGGGCTTGACCTGCTGTTTCTGGCCTCCATTACTTGAATTTACCCGTAACTGGATAGTCAGCCCTGCATACGGGAGATCGGCCGGAATGGGATTCGAACCTCGGTCCTGCCTGTTCGAATAGCAGCACCAATATCTCCTCCATCACCAATCATCTCCAAAATAAACAGTTTTTACAATTTTTTTAAATAAATGTTACTTAAGCTAATATTTTTTCTAAGTTTCTGCCATTTAAAACTCTTTGTTGTCTGATATTCTTATAAGAAATATTTGGCATAATTAAATTATTGAAATAAATAATAAATTTAACCATTTGAACCCTAGATAAGACATACGACTTACGGGAATTTTTCTGTAAATCATTATTCACCCAACTCGGGAATTGACTGTATGGTAAAAAATTGCATTTAAAATGTTGGTAAAGATAAGATATTTAATCAAATCATGACTAAAACCATATTCTTTACGATAGCCATGAGGCATGAGACGCTACAAAGTAAATACTTACAGCTCATTGTAACACAGATAACTTCTTGGAAAATCTGGTACAAAATAAATACAAATTACTAATAAATCTTTTTCTTCAACTGCACACCCTCTCTATTTGCAATTTCACAACTAAACCAATTTAGTTATACAGCGAACTTTTAAATACCTCCCCCTTGTTTTCCTACTCTCGTATCCATCAATCCACTGCCAAATGTTTACCTCTCTAGCAGCTAAGAACGTTTGCAAAACCTTCACGCACACAACGATAGACGGTGGAAAAAGTTAATGTTTTCTTAATGAACATTAGATTTCAATTACCAAACAACATAGGCTGGCGCATGTTCTCTCGCTCGGAAGCTGTCGAAACTGAAAGTGACCACCTGTTGGGAACAGAGAAACAGAGCTAGCGGCTCTGCCCTGCTGTCGATTTACTGCTACGCGAGAAGACGTACGAAAACTTATCCACGGAAGTTTAAAAATAGATGACACACTAAAGGGAAACGCTGTCGCAGCGGCGGACCGACGGTTTATGGGTTACGCTTGAGCTCCATCAAAAATTGGACGCCACTCGGTCGTCGCCCCCGCATGTGGTGGTAATGAGCATTACTACGCGGTTTGAAGATGAAGTTTCTTCCGTGGAGGTTGTTTTTATGGGCTCTCTCTATAAAAGGAGGAAACGTGACGAGAGTCTTCTGCCGTTGGCGTACAAGCATGAGCATAATTGCTAGCATAAATGACAACATGGGTCTTCAATTTGAAGATATAAAGACCCGAAACCGAGTCCTACGTTATGTTATATTTAACATTCTATTTATGTTGCAACTCTTACCAGCAACTGTTTTCAGAGTTCCACCAAAACCGGGAAGTATAAAACTGTTCTGGAAAAAATGAAAAACCGCTTCAAGGAATTTATTACAAAAGGAAAACTCACTCTCGCGGGAAGTACATCAGACTTCAGAATGCTTGCTTCCAACGGCTTCAAAACCGAACCGAAGTACCTAGCACAAATAAACAAATCTCACAGCGAGTCACGTGGAAGTTGGTAGACAGAACAAGAGACGAAACTGTCTCCCTGCCTTCCTCCTGCCAGTTTTTCTACCCCCTCCCAATTTTCCGCTGCAGGGCATATCAAAGTCAATCGGGTTTTGCGCTGCTGACAGTGGCAGAAAGCAAGCCCCAACCATTTTCCCCCCACCGACTTCTGGTGTGCTTTTTCCACCCACGGCATGGTCACGAAATAAAGGGAAGCCAAATTTTAAATGAACCAAACATTGAACGAGCATAGAAACGGGGAAACAATTCCATTTCACTGTTTTCCTTTTTTTTTTACATGCGAAAGGTGAATGGTTGCATGGGAGCAGCGGTTAACCCATATTAAATTGGGTCGGCATCAGAACAATTCCGATAAACGATTTTTCAACGGTTTAATATTGTGTATGTGCGATTTTGTGTTTTAAATGGGTCACTCCGTTTAAGCTATTAAAATTTCTAAAAGAAATTGGCAAATTTGAACTAATAAATAATAATTTATTTTGAAATTAATGAAACGATTAAATTAGCCATTTAAAAAACGCAGGAATTTTCATCATTGTTTCGTATTTTATTCCAATTTTACGATCTTACTCATTATAACGGTTGAAAGGAAGGTTGATGCTAATGATGGCAGATGATTTTATTCCGCCAACTAAATTACCACCACTTTGCGCAGGCCAATTTCTAACGACAGCAGTAACATAGCAGCAGCATAAAAATATTCCAGCACAAAAACAAACCGTCCGTTCCTTTCGCAGAGTGGAAGAGCTTGACTTTCTCCTTAACTAGCTCGTTGAGGGGATTTTTTTTTTCTTCTTTATTATTGGCATGCAAACACACTTGTATCAAAATTCAGGCCAACAAAGTTAAACCACGAACGACCGCTTCCACTTTTACTTTTGCCCTTCCGCGAAATGGCAAACATCACTTGACCTTTCGCGTATCTTGCATCCCAGCATAAAAGCATGAAAAAAGGTGAGGTGAAAGTGAACAAGAACAACATAACACCACACTAGAAACAGTTCGCCATACATCTCCGATCTTATGTTGACTATTCATCTCAAGTGTTCTTCTAAGAAGAAAAGAAGGAATAATTCTCAATACACCACCTTTACACAAACCACGTTTTATTGGGTGAGAAATTTAAGACTATACACAATGTTTTAAAAATATCCTCCCCCTGGAAGTACCAACACACGCGACCTGAAAGAAACAAACACATACGGCACAGATAAATAAGATCAGGTTCTCAACACCCCGCGTACTCGGTACGTGGAGAAGTCACATCCCCCCCTACATGTCGACATAAAGTGTCACTATTCATCAACTGCAGCAGAATGTTGTCAGTCGCATTCTTCACTAATGGTTTGGTTTGATGGGAGGAAAAAACTTCTAAAGCTATTTCTATTAATCATCTACCGAAAATGAGATGTTTTAGAACATTCACCATCACTTTTACGATGGAAGCGTGCGCGTGCAACATTCCTGTGTCGTCATCGTATTGCTTCGTCCGTTTCGTCGAGCTCTTCAAACACACCACCCAAACGACATTCTGCCACAGTCATCAAACATTTAAGAAACGGCAACAATATACCACTCTTTCAGCACAGAGAGGGCGGCATGCCCTCTGGTTCATCTCATGATCCAACAACCGCTCATTTGCTGCCTCAGTAAACAAAAAAAAACCTTTCCACACACATACACAAGTGGATGGTTGTGCTCTCAACAGTTGTGCTCCTAAACAAATAATTACACTAACCCTTGGTAGATGGAGAAGAGGACCCCGTTCGGTATGCAACGCAAAATGGTAGCGTTTCTCCTTACGCATCGTACAATTACCGTTTCATGTTATGCAGAGGAGTGGCAAAGTTATTAAAAATTTGGATCGCAAACCATCTTCTGGACAAGTGGTTTGCTGCCTCTGCAAAAACAAAAACAACCAGAGGGGTGTGGGGTTTGATTAGAGAAAAAAAAACAACATAAAAGCGAAATTAAAAACTTTCCCTTTCACTCTCGGCTCCATGTGCGGGGTTGGTTTCGTGTGATGATGTACTGTGCTTCATTAAGGGAAATGTGAATTGGATGAAACAATGTTTTCATCCATTTTCCTACAGTCAGCAAAAAAAAAGGCAATTTTCTATCAATACAAGCTTTAGCGTAAATCTGTCAAAATAATGTGCTCACACAACCGCTGGTGAGCGTCCAATTATTTCTGAGAGCTGTTTTAAGAAAAAGTGTCACACAAATTTCCCTTAGCGGATGTTCCCAATGTTTTTTTTTCCTTTCCTCGCTGCGTTCTTTGATTAAGATGTTTTGAAATTACTTTCCTTACTTCCGACATGGGTGAGGAAACGGCCCCCCCAAAACAAAAAAACCCTAACAATATACAATCTCTCTCTCTAGCTCCCCTTGCGATGCACGATAAAAGCTGTCACTCAAGCGCAAAGTCTACAAAAGGATTGACTTGAAGCCGTTGATCCATCAGATCAACTTCACCAGTTTCCGTATCAGGGATGATGGCCTTTTTCCTTACGTTCCTTGCTTATTCTCCCCGAACGCTGTGTGTAATCCTGAGTCACACAAAGCACACTGGAGAACAAAAAAAAAACAACGAACGCGGAATGGATTTTGCTCAATTTTCTTTTTACCAAAATAATAACAAACAATCGCAAGCAAACGAAAAAATGTGCCAGTGTATAGAGGGAGTACAAAATGACAAGCAAACAGTGGTTGTAATGCAAATCGGGGAAGGAAAAAAGGAC
>KI423937.1:0-12936 GCA_000473375.1 Anopheles culicifacies | reverse complement strand
TATTGTCTGATTAAATCGCTACATTCAAATCAATATCTTATGGGGACGCCCAGTACTTTATGTGCTTTTTCTAAAAAAGTTAGTTTGAAAAAATTACCATAAAAATCGCGTTCGCAAACTTTCGCACAATATCTCTTCACCACATGAAAGTACACATATTACACTATTATGTGGTACTAATGAGAGGACGCAACTCCCAGAATGGTTTCAAGTCAAAGTTTAAAAACATTATATTTTTGCGGACTTTTTGCAAACATTTTCAAAATTTAAGCTTTTATTGTACACAAATCACAAACACGAACATAGATACACAAACAATATCAAATTTCCTTTCTAAATCACAAAGAAATGTCATAATCCATCCAGTATTTAATGAATTACATTGGTTCAAAGTTTGTCAAAAAAACATGATTTTTAAAACAATTTTTCACAAATCTTGACTTTGACAGGCTCGTTCTCAGAAACCTGATTAGTTAGAGACTTGATTTTTTGGTTTATTCTTAGTTTAATCCTGTACATTGAAAAACCATATCTGGTTGGCCACTAGTTGAAAGTTGGTTTTCTTAATTTTATCCCGGCAAGTGACCAATGTGCATTGGGCATGTTGGCTAGGAATCTCCCCTTGAAAAATAGTAACAGAAGCGTTGCGAAACAGTATGGAACATTAAATACTATTAGGACGCTTCTGTAGCTATTTTGTAAGGACTGTAAAACATCAAAAACACTCCAGTTGTTCTTGATTGATTCTTTATTGCTTGAGTATTTACATCCCGTGTTTTTTTTTGTCGGGATACTATCCAAAGTAATCAACCATGTATCTACCATCAACCATAGATAAAAAAATGACATAAAAGAGCCCTTTCTTCAAAGGAATGAATATGTAAATTAATTACTTAATTAATTCATTCGAAAATAATTTTTAATGCACCTGTCATTTTCGATCTGATTCGGATTAACTTTAATACCTGTGAATACCTGTTGTTACAAAGTCTCTATTGGGCTGACATCAATCGTTATAACTGGGTCCTAATATTAATACTGAGCAGCGAAACTGGCATTTCAATTTTGAAATCCAGTGAAGTGGAGAAAGCAAGGAATCGCAAAATAAGGGCAATAGCATGAATAAAAAAAAACGAAAACACAGCCAGCTGTTAACGTACAGTCAGTCTTTTCAGAGCTCATTACAAAATTGACTTCCGGCTGTACTGTACAGTAGACCGCTTTTTACTCCGCCTGTTTTTAATATCGTTCAACAGTCTACTCAGTCGGTCGCCTTGAACTGACTTGAATCTTTGAAAAGTCAAGCATAAACATCAGGCAGGGAATGGAAAATCCGACCCAAAGAAACACAATGCGTCTATTACTGCGGAGAGGGTGGAAAAATTAAAAGAGTTTCATTACACATTTACACCATCGCACGTTGTTCCCGGTAGGGTTAGAACACGAAGGCGTGTTATGGGGCGTGTAGATCTAGCCGCTTCATACCGCGTCATGAAGCAATAAAATGAATTGGCGGGGAGAAGATATTCGAAACGAAAGGCCAGCCGAAAAACAGACACCATTTGATGGGAATAGGGAAGGAGAAGTGGTATCTGGATAGAATTGGTATCGTATGGAATGGAGCTTACTGAAATCCTTTGGGTCGTTTCGCTGTCTCTTTAAAGCGGTTGGAATCTTTTTCGAGTCAGTGTCGTGAAATAAAAGGGTTAGCAAGCAGTTCGTGATGGGGCGTTTTCTTACGGTCCTTAAGGTTCCGCCCAAAATTGGTGGGCAAATCAAAGCTAGTGAACCGTTGGGAAGGCTAAAACAAAACTTAAACCAATTTGCCTCATCGAAAAAACCTCGAGCAGAAGTTGAATAAATTGTGTGTGTGTTTCATTGCGCGCAAACGAAAGAGCCATCAAATCCGGTTGCGTAATTAATTTGCACATTTTTTTCAAATTACATCGCTACTCTACCTTCGGTACAAAAACCCTTACATTTTAATATGTATGTGTGTTTAAAGGAAAAATGTCGAAAATAATTCAATCTAAAGTATTTTTACTTTCTTTACGCTTTGAGCTCATACGCTCAATGATTTTTTTGCCATCCCATCCAGATCGATCTTCGTTTGATTGGCCTTCAGTTGAAAAAAAACAAAAGAAAAAATCACGACAATCAGCTTTAAAACATGACCCTGGTACACAATGTCTCGGGGTAGTCAATCTGGAAAAGTAAGCTCGTGAAAAAAGTTTTGTCGTTCTTCTTGAAAAAAGAAAAGCGTACTGTAATGAACAAGAATCAGCAAAATCAATAATCTAATTACTGCAGGATTTTCAGCATGTTACGATTTAATCACTTTTTTATATCCACCACTTAACACAAAAAGTATGCTGGGAGATACACGACATGTGGTGAACATAGTGCTTTACAGCATCACTTAAGTTGCTCAAAATTTAATTGTTCTTTTGCATTATTGATGAGCTGGGGGGATCAAATATCTAAGAGAGGGTTAACAAAAAATCCAGCATTAATCTATGCAATTAGTGTGCACCGCAGAGAGTGGGAGAAGACACAAAATAACCCTACGTCCCCGTGTGATGTGCGAAACCTTCCACACTTAGTTTCATTTTTTTTCTCCAGATGAATGTCAATAATGCTACCATAAAAAAAGCAAGTGACAACAAAAAAAAAAATCCATTTCCCCAGCCTCAATCCACACCCTCTTGACCTTTTTTTCTGTCGTTCTCCATAAGATCCAGCAACGCATCCAACATTCAAGACTGAGGATCGAAAATGATTCAAAGATACTCGATCACTGTTCGGGGGTTTGTGCTTCGCTGCACGTTGGCTTATAATCGAGCATTCGGCATATCGTCACCACAAAACCACTTAACTTCTTATCCACCCTTTCGTTGTGGGAGCGAATTGGAAAGGGGTGCGGTTTGTCGAAAAGGGAGAGAGAACTGAAGTCTGCCCGGGAGAGTTCATCGGGATGCAACTAGAAAAGGACGCTGTACATGAATATGTCAAATACAAGTGATTTATAAACTTAAAAATTATTCAAATTTATTCCGTTTCCATCCGGGTGTACCGAGTTTCCACGCTCATTTCCTGGGAAGGGGTATTGGTGGCGGAACGCAGTGGCAGATGTGATGGTACGGGAGGAATGCTGTGCCGATGCGTGAAGCAAGAACAGTCACTACGCAACAGAACCCGGCTGCCTGAAAACGTTCACGATTTCGATAGACCTTCGCAATGCGAGGTTAGGATGGAAGTTTGCTTTCGTCGCCATAATAAACTGGGTGCACAAAAGGGGGAGTGGGTAGAGGGGTTGAGGAAGTCAGGATGAGAGAGTGTTGTTTACATTTGTTTACCAGCGAAGATTTTAGTTACCATCAGGTAGGAAGAGAGGGAGCGGCATAGGAAAGGCCGCAAGAAGGGTGAGTGTTGGATGAGGGGATGAAGGATATAGCCGGAAACTGGCAACTGAACTTCCTCATCCGCTTTACGTACCAATATCGTGCAAAGGTTGAAGTCGAGCCTCAACCGAGTCACCGCTTCGTCTTTCTATTTCGCCCTTTCACCCTCTATCATCTTCTCCGCAACAACAATTTCCCACCCCCTGCAAATGCTTGTACCCCTATAAAATCATCGTCGGGGTGGGTGTTGATGGTTGATAAAAACGGTTCACCAACGAATCGTTGGGTAGCATAAATAGCGTCTCCTATTCCTTGCAACGGCCACACTTCTCTACCTATCCACCACCACCTGAAAATATCCTCCACCCTTCCTCCAAGCGCCAGTATCAAACGCGTCCTCGAAAGTGATTCGAGATTAGGTTCCACTTTTCCTGCGGGGTTGGGGTTAAAGAGAAAAATAAAAACAAATGTATATGTGAGTTTCGATGCCACCAGCCTGAGCCCAAGATGGTGCGATAGGGCATCTTCTCTAGCTTGGTGCCAGATCTTTGTGGTTTCCTCCGCAGGCCCGTCCGTAAACCATAACCGCAAGACAACACAGTTTACGCTGGCCGCGGCGTTGTGCATGGAATTTTATCGAACGGTTTTTTTTTTGTCATAGTGCCATGGTATGTCTAGCCAGCTGCACGAGGAAAATTTCCACAAGCTTTCATGCACTAAAGTAGAACTAGAAAAAAATAAATGTTTATACGTTTGGTCTAAAACAAATTACAAAAAATCTTAAATAAATAAATAAAAGCACACGTACTAAAATAACCTGTTGAACATTTGAAGCAGAAAAAATGATGAAACATTTTGTCGATTGGGCAAGTCTTCCTCATCTCGTAATGATTAAGCAGCAAATGCAAAAAACGTTTCAAAAATGAAATTAAAAGAATCGATACGAAACTCAACACACCAAGATAGGGCGGTGTTCGCCAGACGATTAATTGTTCTTACGCTGGAACGCATTCGGAGTACGACGCCAACTTTACTTTAAAGCGAAATGAGTTATGGGTTGCGTTCCGCCCATTCGTTCATGGTTCGCGAAGCGACTAGCACAGATCATTGATTGATGAGATGACGTTTGCGATAGATGGGGACAGTGCTGGTTTTGAAGGCGCTAGACTAACCTCTTTCCATTAACTGCACGAGGGGAGAATGCGACAAATTTTTGACAAATGATCCAGAACAAGAAAGCGTTACATCCAAACCGGAAGGGAACATGTCGGTTTTGGGGCGTGGGAGTTCGTTTATGGTTTTGTTAGTTTTTTGCTGTCAAATGACGTACGTCAGATATACGGGCTGGTCGTTCTACCGTGCATTAAAAAAATAAAGAAGTTACACGTCTAAAAAGGCGAATAAAATTTATTCAGAGTCTTTAAAAAAAGTATTAAAAAATCTCGTACGAGCGTGACTATAGCCTTTCACGTTACTTTATTATTTTATTTACACATTATTTTATGTTTAATTTTGCCAACACTCCACTGCCTAGTCAGTAAAATTTAATAAACTATTTATAGTGTAATACATTACTACAACGTCACTTTGATGCTTGAATATAACTTGAACGGTTGAAACGGACAGACAAAACTAATGTTCTGCAAAATTATAGAAATTGGGAAAAATTCTGAGAAAATACTATTTATCATACGGCTAAGGAATTATGGACAGATTGCAAGCAATTTTCATCGTATATAGATATTCATGTTTCTTTATATTTATCTCGATTTTTCAGGTGGTGTCATACTTTATCAGGGATATATTTATAGTTTATAGCTTTATCATTTAAAAAAACATTAAACAAATTCCCAAACAGTAAAAATTACAAAATTGAGAAATTTTGAAATAGTAATTTGGATACCCGAATAACAACATTCCCTGACCGCTACACATTCGGAAGTGTTATTTAGTAAACATAATAACATTATTCTATCGTCATTCAAATAACTTATAATTTGTATGGAGTTTTAAATATATTATCTTTATAAAAAGTAATAAAGTTTTGTAAGTGGCCTTAGTTTTAAAAACAATTAAACAACATGTTTTATTCCATGCTTCTCAAAATAACATCCCTTTTACTTATTTTTAAAAAGTTAAGTAACCTAAGTTTTTTAATTAAACTTTTCCAGTTATACTCGAGAAACAAATGGCCTTATACCTATGATATTTTCATTATTAATTCATTACACGTTATTTTGTACATTTTGAACAAAGATAAATGATAGAATTAATAATATAAGGTTTGTATGTATGTTTGTATGTATTTCATGTAAATTGTTTGCCTTACGACTATACAATATACTTAAAACTAAAACTAACCCTAACCTTAGATAATATGCCAACTTTACAAGGGATAGGACCTAGGAAGAGGAACGGAGGCGGGAAGGAAAAGATGACAAAGAGAGGTTATAATCGAAGAAGTGGGATGAGGAGCTAAACGCACGCATCGCACGCAACAAAGGATCTATTGATAGGGTATACAATACTTTTGATTTGTTGACCGTTTTTAAGCAGAAGTCTTGTCAGAATTCTGTTTGCTACATTTCAAATGTTAGTATTATTACTCTCAAAACATTTCCTTCGTCTTATTTTTAATGTATCTAGCATTGCTTCATTCATTAGCAATTACAGTCTTTCATAATTGGATATTATTTATTCACTGTTAACTGCAGTAGCTATGTGTAGGGATAAAAAGTAATAAACGCTACGAACTGCATACAGTTTTCAACTTAGTTTTCAATTGGTATACAGCAATCAACGATTAATCTTTCAAGCACTGCAGCATACTATTTGTTTCTGGTGTTTCAAACTTCAAAATAGAAAGACCAAACCACACAAACAAAAAATAACGAGTCCGTCTAAGAGCGTCCTACAGTGAGCATTCTAGGAGACAGACATCTAACATGAAAAAAGAACAGAAGCTTACATATTCAATTCAAACCGGCTGGACAGGACACCAGTCACTGTACAAACACTTACCCAGTGCGGTAACAAATATTACCGGAGACTGAGTTGCTAATGATGATTTACCTTGCTTCTTCATCAATTGCTCACCCAAGATGTCTTTAAAAGCGACAGCCTTCAGGGAAAAGTCAAATAAATCAAATTGGAAAACTACTTTGCAAAAGGCTCTAATATTGTAGCGTTATAGTTTGATATCTAGCGGAATGGTTGGCCGTTCGGAAAACAAACCAAACTAACCTGGAAATGAAAGATTCACAGGATAGTATTACGTTCCTCGCCTGCAAATAAACGAGGGAGACGACCGAAGAACGTTGGTAGAGAAATAAAAACGATGAACCTTAACGAGAGCTAGAGTGATGGGTAAAACGGCTCCAACCGGTTCCAGTAATGTTAAGACCCGACTCCGATTTAATGGGTCCGAAGCTGGGTAAATTTACATATGAATTTTTGTTCATTATTATGATGTGTATTTCTGTTTCAATTAAACTGAAAGTCTCTATAAAATACGTATTACAATGTATTTTAAAAATAAACAATAAAAGGATATTCCAAAACCGGCTCACAGGCAATCGGCACGGGAATCTACACTGGAGACATTGGTTTGGAGCCGGATCCAGTACCATTGGTTCGGAGCCGAATCCGGTTCACGAGCCGTTTGGTCGGAGCCGACTCGGAAGCCGTGGGTGCACTCCAGCGCGCCCATCACTAGAGAGCATATTGAGGTCGTGCAAAGTCACTGTAAACTAGCAGCAAAACTTTATCTAACTCCACTACAAGCTTCATATGTATGTGTGTTTATATGAAACGTGTGTCCTTTACTTCCTTCGCACCTTTATGCACAAAAAAGGAACAGCAACTATTAGAACGGTCTGTATTTTTATTCGTTTTATTTGCTATCAACTTTTCACATCCCAAACTGTCCTATCCGTTTCCCATGACACAAAACTCCTTTTTTTCTGAAGAAAAAAAATGGTGCAGGAATTGGCCGGAAACTATCGACAGCCGTAAAAAGTTACTCTTGAAATTGAGCATAGCGTTAGGACCGACCGCTTGAGAGCATTGAGTGTGATTGCCACCGTAATGCTCGATTACAAATTGAATAATCTTTTCCACTTCCGGTCGTTTGATTCTGGTGGATGTTTGCAACAAATCTAAGACCGATCGATGACACAGTGTTGTACTAAAGAAGAAGCTAGTTCGATGTGAGTAGAGATTAGTAACCTTTTTAAGCAATGTCATGTTTAATTTCCTCTTTGTGTCTTTGCATTTTGATTTTATATAGATGAATTCAATTTATATTTTAATTTGACTTGTTTTTGTTTAATTGTTCCATGTTAACATATATTTTAACCTACAATTAATGTATCCTTGTTATAGAAATAGTTAGAAATGTGCATAATGTGCATAATGTTCATAATGTGCATTCATTCATTTGAAAGCATGCAATATGTTTCCCAAACTTTTATGTTGTAGATATAACGGTTTTCTTATTTCGTTGTTTCAAACTTTGCGTATCATGTTTTATAATTGCCCACTATTTATCTATTTTATACCTTTATCTAATTTAACGCACTTAACTATCTCCATTTCAGACGTCTTACTTTTTTCAACTTCTTTAGACTTGAATAGTTTAAAGCGTAAGCTCACCTTCTCGAATGTAGAAAGACAGCATGTTCCATAAACTTCCTCTGTTTTCCCAATTTGCAGTGAACACTCTTACTCGAATCTCTCTCCAAGAGTTTTCACCGGAATGCAAATTTTACCGTAACGCAGAAAACCTGCCCGGAAGTAGCTGTCTTTTATGCCTAAGTTTAAGTGACACACCGAACGTTTCCAAATGGCGCCCTTCCTTCAACCAGCTATGTCGAATTTTCGTTTTACCCCCATCCATCTTTCCTCTTCTTGTTTTCCGCCGGAACCCGCTCGATTGGAACGGATTGACACTCGATAGCGGTTCGCTTCGGATAATTTATTCTCCGCCGTAAAGATGAGCGAATTGAAAAACTTTTCCTTTTTCAACAGTGACAATAAATTTTATTTTGACTATCACCGTCATCCCAGCATCGGTGTACCTTTTGGACCCGTATGCTTTTGTTTGAAGTGTTGTTACTGTTTCGAAAGATTCTTCGAGTTTGTTAGGCTGGAAGCATCATCTTCATAACAATATGCTTGATACTATGAAATGGGTAAACCAGAGAAAGATCGTCCATCATAATGAAAAAATAAATAAATAAATAAATAAATAATGATGTGTCTACACTGTTCTACGGTTTGCACAAAAACACATGCAATTCGAATCGAATATTCGTAATTGATAAAAGGTCACTTAACTAAATATTTATTTTATTCTCCAGTCAGTCTTCGAACGGGCAGGACCGATGTCTGAATCCCGTTCGGACTGTTCCCCCGTACGCAAGAGTGACTATCCTGTTCGGGTACATTCAAGTTACGGTAGCCAGAAATGGCAGGCTAAACCATAGAAGAAGAAGTACAATATGTCACCTTTGCTGGCTTTCGTGTCTTGAATTTACCCACAACAGGACACGAGTACGAGGGAATCGGCTCGCATAGGATTCAAACTTCAGTCATGCCGGTTCGAACACTACTTCCTCTATCTCCTCGACTAAACAGCTGATAACAGCTGTATAATTTACACACCGTCTTTCGCCCTTCCCCCTCCACTCTCTCTCTCTCTCTATCTCTCTCCCCCTCTTTCTTCTGTAGTAAATTTTAAGCAAATGATACAGGTTGAAAAAAACCGCTCATTTCTGGCATGTTTCTCACGACCTCAGATATTTAGGTTAGTTAATTTTTGTCCGTTCTATGCAACTGCTATTCATCCAGACGGTTGGACACGTCAGTGGTAGTGGTAAACCGCAGGCGAAAAAATACTAATGACGCATGACCCAACCCATAGTGCAAATAAGATAACAGGTAAAATGCTACATATTTTCACATTAATTAATTACGCCCGTACAAAGAATGAGTCAAAGGACCACCGTGGTTATTCATCATTTTTGTTAGAAGTATAAGTAGCTAGGACAGCAAAGTTTGAGGAGTATTTTTGTCAGTAGTCAATAAAAACTGTCACAAGCAGCGTGTGTATATGTGTGTGTCTAAAATAATCAACAATTTAGAAACACAAATTGTCCACCTTTGGACAGTTACATCATTCCGTAGCAAATTTCAAACATGGACAAGCTTACACTACGGAACAGCCCCGAAACGCCAGTGTCAACTACTGCATAGTTGTAACTTTGTACAGTATGCTCTAGGTATGGCGCTACATCGAGAATTGTGCGGATTCTCCAACCAGGGCAGGCTAGTGCTAGCGGTCGCCTTCAGCATTGTTGCGGTGGAAAATGCAGTGTTCGCAGTAACGGGATATGAAAAAATATGTGTATCAGGTGTGGATACAGACTCCAGAAAACACATATTATGTAGATTAGAATGAATATAAAAATACAAATTTTACAGATAGTAATGGTTGCAAAAACACAAATTAACGACTTCCCTTTTCTGCGGCTAACATACATTGTTGATACCAGAGAATGAATACCGAATTCTTTAGTTTTAAAAATTAAAGCCTTTGGCACCGAATCTACAGTTTTATGAGTACTGGTGGGTTAAGTGTCTCTTTCGAAAGAGTGGAGCGAACCGCTCACGCTCATCTGGATGAGGTAGATACCCAATGTGCGATTATCGGTGCAAATTGCGCACAGAGCTGTACGAATGCATTAGCTCCAAAGAGCATTATAAAAAGCAAAGTCTATATAGGATAGAGGTCGATGCATCCAGAACAAATTGACCAAATAGCGTGGGAACCTTTTTGACAGTTAGGTCGAAAACTGTTTACAAACAATTTTGCAGTGCCCGCATCGGTGGAAGATACGTTGTTGTTTCGTGTGCATTGAATGAATTGTATTTTACGGTTTGTGCATTCAACGAAGAAACTCGTTTAACTTATAGGTGTGTAAACGGCTTCTTTTTATGTAATTATACATAAAATAGTGAGAACTGAAGTAGAATAATCAAGTTGTTTCGTGTATTTCTCTGTACGGTCGTGCTTGTGCCTGTGTTGTTCCGAGTGCATTGCAGTGGATTACATATTGGGTGCCTTTTTCGTGCTTTAAACGACAATACTCGTTCTACTGCGAGGTGTGTAAACGTTTGTTTCAGCACCGTACTGCAATATTCCTAAATAACTATGCAGAACGTATTGCGATTATGCTGAAAATTTTACGTTTAGGTCGAAAACTGTTTACAAACATTTTATTCAAAATGGTGGCTGTGACATTTGCTAAGATTCGACCTCTATCCTATATAGACTTTGATAAAAAGAGTAAAATTTGAAAATACGAGATAAATTCTTTGGTTTTGTTAACATATTGTTGACGTTAACGTGTTGTTAACGTGGAATTGAAAAGTTGTTGTCATTTATTTATTTTTTTATTGATCCAGATCCCCAAAAAATTATAGTCATTAAGACAAATATGGTTATATTATACCCTTTTCAAATAGAGTTCCTCGTATTCATTTAAATAATTACCAGCAATAGTATATATAGCTCAACATGTTCCTTATCGATTGCATTCGTTAAACGCTCAGTGCTAACTAGCGCTATTTGGTCAGCACTCTTCGCGCTTTTTGGAGCGTTATTCGCCCAGGGCTCAGTGGGCTCTTCTGAGCGACATTCGAACATCGCGTAATGAAGCTACCCAACACTATTTACGAGTTTTCCTTCATAATCATAATAAAATTTGCAGATTTTTTTTTTTTAATGATGATTTACTATATTCATTAAGACGATTGAAACGAATCAATTCGATACCACATACAGAATACGGATGTACGTAATCCTTGAACAGCGTCCCGCTCAGGGATGTAAACATTGAGATCGAGCAGCATGACACGGTGTGAGTGGCTTTTTATTTCAACGCTTAAATGAATTCTCTCTCGGCATGTTGAGGACATTTGGACTGAGCTGAGCTAGCCACCCGGAAATTGCGTGCATGACCTACTGCAGTTGACAGTTGCTGCAAGCGAGATTCAGAAGTTGTCGAGGCTACAGCATGCATGCTAACCGGTTGAAATTTCAGCTGAGGATAGTCGATTGTATAGCTCGACTGATTATGACAGTAGGCCTTGAGTTTTTGGTCCAACAGCAACACACCATACATCCTGACCAGCAATCAGCTCACATATCACAAAACTTTGTCCGAGAAATGTTTGAGCACGCGCTTACAAGATTCATCGACGTGATACTTTAGGCATTGCTAAATGTTTAACGCAAATGCTGGAACAGATTTTAGAGCAGCTCACAGTGAGCTCTTGAGAACAAATTTTGGGATTAAATTCTGGTTCTGGTTTTTACAATATATTTATAGTAAAAAACTATAGTTAAGGATTATTATGTTATGTAATGTTGATTTAATTCGTGAAATTCAACTACTTCGCAAACAATATTTTTATGATCGAGAAAAATCAAAAAAGAGTTATAAAAATCATTTTTTTTTTTTATTTAGTCAATTATTCATCTCACTATTCATTTGCAGTACAATTATTAATCTCACTTGACGCTGGGGTGTTTTTAGCACAATAATTTAAAGCTATATTTCCTTGCTCAAAATGTGTTTCTAATCTTCAAACAAACATGTTAAGCTCTGCTAAAAATAAGAACAATTATTAAATACACCTTATACGCGCCAGGGCTACAAACTTAAGTGAGAAGGGCTGAAATATAAAAGAGTCAAAAGTTACATTATTCAACAAAACTATGTAAAACCACAAATTATTTCAATTATGCTTCAACAATTATGCTTCACACATCTCCTCTGATAAAATTTTTCCACTTGTAAGGAATCTTAAAGTAAAATTAAGGCCGTATCGCTTAAACTGCTAAATTTCGGTTTCCGATGAATTACATGTTGATTTTTGGAAATTTATCCCGGCAAATTACCAGTGTGTACCTTTATTAGAAACGACGTCTGGTAGCAGGCACTTTTGGATAACGCGTCAGCTATCCACTACCCTGGCGCCGGAATAACCCAAGTGTGTAAGCATTCCACTAATGTAAACTTAAACTGTATTCCTTAACCGGTGTCGGGATACACTACTTCCAATGATAGCACCTATAGTTCAATTGTAGGTCGAGAAACGGACCATCACTTGAGTGATGACGGCATATTGTATTGCAACAGTTGTGCGGTTATGGTTTGACGTGCACGTCCGTGTATTGAGAGACCTCGGTGCAGTAGTTTAATGTCGGTGGTTGACTAAACCAAATAACCCTGCTGTATAAGGGTCAATGAGACAATAGGTAGATGACCATTTAAGGTCCAATCAAGGAAACTTAAAGTTAAAACCGAGTGCCATAAATGCAAAATTTCAACTCAAACAATACAAAATACAAATACAAATACAAATACAAAATAAAAACTAACAGTTGAAGCTGGAGAAGCAGATAAAAAGTATAATTTCTTTTCAAGGCTGCTATGTTATGTGTCAATTGATTAAAAAACGATCGCAC
>KI423936.1:4330-16418 GCA_000473375.1 Anopheles culicifacies | reverse complement strand
AGAATTAGGAAAGTGGGTAACAAATTTTATCTAACAAAATTTCAGGCATTATTTTATGCCTTGTGGCTTAAGATGAAAGTTAGGTTGTTCTTACAAGAATAAAATAACGGAAAGGGGTTTTTCACTATTATTTTTATTTCTTTTTGTTTATTCAAACAAATTTGTAGGTCGCCATATTGTACAAATATTACAGCGACTCGTTAGATGAGGAGATAGCGGCGCCGATCTTCGAACAGAGGCAGGTTCGAATCTCATTCGGGACGTTCTCCCCGCGCACAGGACTGACTTTCCTGTTGCTGGTTCATACAAGTCACGGAAGCCAGAAATTACAGGACTAGAACTCTCGTGGCTGTAGAGTCATGGAAGAAGAAGTAGTCTAACTTTTGGTCTCTCTTCATCGAGACTTCACATTTAATAATTTTACAGAAAATAAATATAAAATATAATAAATCAAATGTAAACGTACTCAGTCCCTGATCGATTAATTGTGCGTTCATTAGATGTCAAGGAATTACTCTGTTTGCAAAGTTTAGACCAATTTTGCAGTATATACGATTGAAGATTTCAGCAATACGGCCTGGCCGTTCTTCATGAAAAAAAACAACAACAACAATTGAAGATTTCGTAGCTTGAAGCTTCTATATTAGAACCATTGGTTAATTAACTGACGTACTACACATATGCATGTCGAAAACATGAACGAAGAAAGCTTCTAAAAATGAATGAATTTATTATTGTTTCCAATTGCGAATGTCAGCTAACCTTCAACAACCTTCGCTACAGTAACTTAAGAGTAGAAAATGCTGAAAATCGTACCACCTTCATGCGTCTCTTCTCAAATTATATCATCCACCTCGTTGAGAACAACTATGCTGCGATTGTTGTAAATGTTTTTTTTTCAATTCTGTAGGAACTACTCACAATAAACAAGTTTAAAAAAAAATATGGGCGTGAGAGAAAAAGCATGCTAAACAAGAGGAAAACAATTGAACTTGTTCTAGAAACTGTATCGTGTAACCTGCACAATCGTGTGCCAACGAAAGGTATTAATTTATTCCAGTTTAACCCTCGATCCACTGGTCCTAATTTTCGATCACTTCTTTGCGCATCATCAAAGTTGAATTCCTCGTGAATCCTTCGGATGGCCGTCCTTACAGATCAGATATTCACACCAAGCTATTTCGCCAATTGATACAGCGAGATGTTTGCAATAGCGATTGCGAAAAAAAAAGCAATGCATTGTGCGTAAGGTTTTTTCGCAGTTTGGGGGAAATGTCTTTCGTGTTGATGGCAGTGGTGGAAAACTTTTATTCCTTGATAAGGTACACTAACTATGAACTGTTTTACGTCTTACGTCTCAAGTTACTTTCTACAAAAATCGTGTATTGCAACGGCCTGGCCGTTGTTCATGAACTAAAAAAACGAAAATAAAATCACAAGTCGTGTTTGTATATTCAGGTTTACCTTGTTTTATGTGTTTATAATTTATTCGATAGAATGAACAAATTGCACCCTCTGCCTCAACTATTTGGAACAATTATTCATGATGCTTGATGTAAGTTTATAATATTTCATAACACCTCTGATTCTTATGCGACCATGCAAATGTTTTAATTTCCATTCCCTTTAACGTTAAACGATGGGCATTCTAGCTTAAAATACATCGTGCAGGTCAATTTGAATGATGTAATTACTGAGCCTATGTTGTGCGGATAGTAAGTACGCAGGGTGGACTATTCTGCTGTGTACAGACTAAAATAACGGAAATGGCAGACCAAGACCTCTCGAGGTTGCAAAGCCAAGGAAAAAGGAGATTTCGATGATTTATTGGTGAACAATAAATCACACAGTATTTTGAAACCAAACCGTATGTAATGTTAAAAAGTATTGCCAGTTATACAATTTTCGACCCATTATTCCACTGAATTTAGCAGTTTCTGTGAAATGCTATAAATTTTTTATAAAGTTCCTTGAGTTCCTTGGGCACCTTGAAAAATCAGTACAGGGATAAATGATTGGTAAAATCAGAAACAAAAACAAAAAATCTAAAACTAAAATAAAAATAGATTTCTACTAGATTTGAATCATTTATTCTAAAAGGGTTGATGTGCCTTAATATTCTTTCGTTTTTTGTGACGAATCGGTGAAATCGGTTCCGTACGCACGGTTCACGTGTAAATGAACACTTGCATATGTAGAACGTCGGCAAGAAGGGATGTGATGTTGCACGCAATAGGCTCGCCTTACTGTTCGTTTCCCGTGCGCGTGTCTGTAAATGTGTAAAGTACATTCAGCAGCTACTTACGTTTGGATTTTCCCAATTTTCCCTTATCGTTCTCAGCGTTTCCCTCTACGTACAGTCACTTGTGGTTAGTACGCCGTGCACCGGCAGATATCAAGTGTCCGGAAAGCAACGAGTGGTGAGGGATAAATGACGTAGCAATTGGGTTTTCTTACCCTACACGTTTCTATCCGTCACGACGCACTTTGTTGTTTCCATCCATCCCGTTTATCATGAACCGCTTCGCTCGTGTGTGGTTTTCTCACTTTTCCTCTTCACTTCACCTGTCATGTTTTTTTTTGTTTTGTTTCCTTCATTTCTTCCTCGCTGTGCTTCAGCACTCTACGGCAGATTCAGTGATTTTCCATCGATTTTCCTATAACCTCCCTCCCGAGCGAGCGAGTCATGGTTGCAGCGTTCTACGCATTTTCGTTTTGTATCCTATTTTATTTCTGGTTTGTTTGCAAACGACGCCATTCGCCGGTACGAAGGGACCCCGTTGGCGTTGCTTGATTTGATGATGTTTTGTCTTGCAGAAACATAACCAACATCGTACACATCTTTGAACGGTCCCCGGAGAAATGGGCGATAAGGGAAATCGGTGTGTTGGGAAGAAAATTACGCGCCCCTTAGTTGCTAACCACCATTTGCAACATTTGCGGTTGTGTTCTGTAGCGTGTTGGACAATTTTCTTGTTCACATTGTTTGTTGTGAAAAGGACGCATCTGTCTCGGAGGGATCACGGAATCAATCCACAACTATTGCATATTGAAACCGATAGCTAAGTGCATCATTTAAGGTTTATTTGAAGTACTCGTATTCAAAGTATGATTTGAGAATTATGTTTTCCTGTAATTAATTAGTAATTAGTATAAATAGGCCTAACAAAAAAAAAAGAAAAAAGAAAAAACAGTTCCCATAACAATATAATGCAATAACATGATAGTTTTCTTGCTTGGCCTCATTATTAACGTGTATGCGTGTGGGTGTTAGAAGAAATAAATTTACAATTACTACCACTAGCAATAAAAAATCATGATTAATTTGTTTTCCCTCCAAACGGACGAGTACACGTACAAGTTGGATCTTATTACAATTTTTGCCTCTTTACTCGCCTTGACGAAACCTCTAAATGAGTGACGAAGATCACTATTTTCCATACTCTTTACCCTTTCCGATCGTCGTCGGTCGCCGGTCGTCCTCCGTAGTGGAAGGATTTAGTTGGTGGGGCCAATGGTGATGCGCAGAAGGAAACATCAACTGTTTATAATCGGCAAAAGTAAATGGCGCATTCAAGCGTGGTGACTCTTCCGCATCTGTCACACAGCGGGAGGGCGATATATTTTAATTCAAAACAAAAGCAAAACTCAAAACAAACATCCCTTGCAATAGGAAAAGAGGTTGGTATGGGTGGGTGAGTGGTTGGTTTGGGTGGGTGGGTAATGCATTTCTCCCATGCCCTCTCGTCTCTTTGGCTACAGACACGATGGGATGGGGGAGAACTATCGACAATGCAAAGTACACACATACAAAAACGCATATGCATGCAATATAGGCAAGTGCTCTCGAGTACAGCACACACTGCTGCATGTGGTCGGTATGTGTGTTTGCTACGAACGATTAGGGAAGTTTTGTCATTGTCAACGGGAGCACTATTTTTTCCGTCGATTTCTACACGTCCGAGGCGCCCTAACCTTGTACTAAGAGAATCATGTCTGCACCACAGCCGTACGTTAATCCGTTTATTAGCCACATGGAAGATGACAGCTCGGAGGAGTGTATGTTTGATGATTAATAAAATTTTCCTCCCTCCCCCGGATTGGTATTTCTATCACGTAGTTAGGGTTTTTTTTTCTTGTGTTTAGGGAAGATCGTGGGAGAGAATTTTCCATCGCATGATTTCCATGCACTGTTGAGGGGCGTACCTTTGCGTTTTGGTACAAATCGAACTATAAACTGTTTCGTGGCGTAGATTATTACTGTCCTATTTATGTTCTTTTTGCAATAACTACTATACATATTTTTTTCAATTATATACCTATATGGTGGATCACCCAAACCACGGTCTTGGTTATACGTGTACATGTGGTAAAACACTTACTAACCTCTTCTCGATCCTTTTAGATGAAAAAAAAAAACTATTGTAATTTAGTTAATCAATGCAATTAGTCGAAATATCTGTATTTTCAACATAACTTTCATTAAAGATAGCTCCAAACATGTTATACTTAATCCTATAAGTGATGCGAATCCCACTATCGATTATTATTTTCTAATTAGACTAAGTTTGCCAATTATGGACAGCTTTTGGAAAAATTATAAAACAATTATTAACATTTCTGGAAAACTTTTTTTACACATTTTTCTGTTTTTTTATATATGTTGGTTCCAACACTAATTACCGAAAGTATAACCTATTTCTTATGCTTCTCTGATGTATCCGATAATGTGTGAGTAATTGTTGTGTTATGTATTCCTATTGTTGTATACAGATGTATATAATGTAAATATAAAAATGTATGTAAATATAAAAAAGTGGTTGTACCTTTGCAAATCCATAATGAATTGTTAAATTTAAAAACAATAAAAATAAAAATCATGATTTTGAAGAAAAATAAACCTTTATAGTATGTGAGATTTCTGATGGAAGGAGCAAAAAGGATCATTTATGTTATTTGATTAAATTCATTGTTGAAATATAAAACTAAACGCAAATTAATTTTATTGTTTTTTGTTGAAATAATTGATTATATTTTTAGCATAAGAAACCATTTAATTTAATGATTTGAAAATTTATGTTCTTCATTAGGTACACAATTATGTTAATGTTTATAAAATGTATTTATTTATAATTTTTACCATACTAAATACACATAAATCACATGATTTTACAACTAAGCAAACTCCAATATTGCACAATTTTGCAACTTTCAAATGTATTTCATTAATTGTTTTTTACTGCATCAAGAGATACAAATCTATGTGATTACACTCGCAAACGTTTACACTTGATTCGATTTGAAAAATGTTTTGTTTATCTAACCTGAAATGACTCGGCAGGCTTCGGTATGCTGCCCGTTCTTTTCCCAACGATATGCTGCTATCGGTTGTCATTCCTTACGCTAGCCTTTACCCGATAAGCGCTCCGAGCTGATGGACCGCTGGCCAGCTGCTCCGGCCGGTGGTAGCGGTCATGAACGAACGAGCGATGTGGCAAGGCTGGAACGGTTAGTTTACATTCTGTTTGCATCGAGAATTTTTTCCCACCACCATCCACCATTGCGCTTATCTCTTCCACTGGTCGTTTGCACGGCTCGGTGGTACCACCGGACCGAGTCAGCTGATTGCTAGAATCGTCTAGATAGAAGTGCTGCGACCAGCTGTTCAAGGCGGAATTCTCCGAACAAACATCTGATGACCGTCTTGGGTGCTCAACGAGATGGGCATTCCAGGCATAGCGCAAATCTGAAACATGCAGTCGGAGTCGTAAGTAGCCTGAAAGGCTTGGTGTCTGTCTCTGGGGGACTTGGGGCCGTTTACGTTTGGCCTGGCGTGCTAGGGAGGGAGTCGTTGCGTTGCCGTGAGGACAGCTGTTTATTCAGGTGGTTTTGGCTTTGTACACCGGTGGCATCTCTAGTCTCTAAGGCACCACTATGATTATTGTTGGCTTTTGGCATACTTTTTGCCCAGCTCTATTCATAATTGCACATCGGATTCTATTAAAAAAGCAAGCAATATCATATCAGGTGGAAATTATTATTTATTTGTTGCAATATGTGTACTGCAGTGAAAAGGCCCATTAACAAACATTCGAAAGCGTCAAGATCATGATTGTGTATCATTTTCAGTAAATTTTCTTGGAGTGTTTGGATTTGTGAAATAATTTTCGCTGCACCCAGATTGTATTATTTCGTCATGTGCATTCTTTCAGGTTTCGTTTATTCATGGGAAACGGTCAGACCGTATAGCTTAAACTAAGGAGACTAGACCTACATTTACATGCTGGACCAGTGGCTGAGGCTATATCGAGGCCAGACCTTTTTCGACAGAACCGGGGTTTGAAGGCCCATCTGCGAAGTTTCGTCATAGTTAGGACTTATTATCCATCTACGCGATATCAGTTACTCTATGACCAGCATGACCAAGGGATCGTTGAGTTAATAAGATAAAAAAGCATTTATTTTGGTAAGTTTGAACATCCTTGTTTAATTTAGAATCATATATGTATGTTGACCGATTTGTTTTGGGATTTAAAACATTCAAATTTTTAATTTTAATATTGTCTGGCTTTTCTTTGGGAATTTTACGAACATTCGCATCCAGGGGGCAAAAGGGATCATATTATCCGAATACATAATCGACATATCTTTGGCCGAATTTATCAACCACATGTGTCCAATTAGCCTCCTTTTCTGTTTATTTAATGTTTTAATTATTCCACTCCTTCGAGAGTGTTCAAAAGTTGATTATATTAAATCAGTAAAATAAATTCAATAAACAAACATTTCCTCATGTTTATAATCAAACAGATAAGGTAACACAAATTATACTTTACCTTACGGTAAATAGTTGTAATTTTTATCGTAAATCCCTGTCGCGTTTACCAATCCTTACATATGATAATGACACATTCGTGAAATATAAATGCCCATCGTCTCGTTTCTGTATCGATTGTACGGCCCGAGCAGCGAAAATCAATCAACAATAATTTATTTAGCACCGAGTGACATAATGGTGGGTGCAGGCGGCAGTACAGAAACGCATCACATCACCTGTACCGTAAGGCCATTCATCCGAACAACTGTTACTGCAATCTGACCGCTCCGTTGCTTCCGAACCGTGAACTTCGCCGCGTTCGTGCACGTTCTTCCGTACGGTTACTATTCTGCGAGGCCGCAAATTTGTTGCCATTACAAAATTAAGTGTCATTTCGGGCTTTTCCAGTACCGACCGGTACGGTAATCGTGCGATGGGCTAGTTCCGTGCGGTTACCAACTGGATTTTCCTACCACGAACGTGTGCGGTCCCCGCAGAGCAAGAAAGGAGCGAAATTAAATGTCCCAGAGTTTTTTATTCCCATCCATCCAGTTGAGGTTGTCGGTGGATCTGCATTGCTTCACCTGGAAAACACCTCACGGCCACACTGGCCGGGTTGGTGGTTTTGGATAAAATCAAATTAAGACCAAAATGTCGTCCCCTGCTGTTCTGCCGAGTCGGTGATTAGGTTAGGACGGACAGGGTGTACAAATTTCAGTATGCGTGCTTGCAAAGGACACGGTTCGTGGCCAGCGTGCAGTTTGCAGTGTGTTTGCGAATGATGCGTGGTAACGATTGCACGATGTGCTCGTGGTCATTCAACCGACTGGCACTGCCTAGTGCCGGACGGTTAGCAGCGGCTGGCGGTGTTTTATTTGTTCGTTTTGATCGTTCCGTTCCGTTTTCTTCTCGTGCCGTTTGCGTTATTTCTTCCTCCTTCGCGTACGCAACCCGGACGTCCGGAAGACGATGGACACACGCGCTGGTCGGTCCGGGGAACTGCAGTGATTCATAATGCTGCGGTTCATTGCAGCGATTATCATGCCGTTTGCTCGCGGTGGCCGAGTCTCAGATTTATGCCCAACGCGCAAAGCTAGCTGCAAAGCGGGGGAAGTTGGCGCGTCGGGTTGCAATTGGCGTACGATTTGTTTTTGGTCGCTGGCCCGCTTTGCTGATTTTTATTGCCGTGTTTTACTGCACCGAAGCAGTTGGTGCTTTTGGATGGTTGCTTGGTCGGTCGGCCGGTGGTGCTTGTTTTGAGCTGAACTTTATCGCTTAAGAGTTGTTTGTACCGAACAAGAATGTTGTTGACAAGCAAATCTAAAACACACAATACACACGATTTTTAGAATGTCAATGCAGCCGGTAGAGCGTTAGAAAGGAAACACATGTATGTTTTGTAGTTATTTTAATTGATCAGTATAAGATTATGGTGCAGATCACAAAAGAGCAACGTCCTGTTGATTCCTGTTGAGCTAATTCGATCGGTGTTTACTTTCCGATCAATTGAAAGCTGTTTTAAATTCTGTATAACAGTCTGAAATGATTATGGGATTGCTTTTCATGACAATGTGCTACAACTCTCTATCTTTAGTTCAATTCATTCGTGTTATAGAATTGTAGATATTTTTTATACTTATTTTTTATTTTGTCTGTATACAATCCTTAACTATGAAGTCCTTACGGAACCCTGTTATTGCTAAGGATAAAAGAAGAATTAGACGTGTTAGCTGAAATTGAAATTGAAAAGTGAGTTGTATAGAATAGTAAACCACAAAAATTTACACACATTTTTAACGTTTCTTTCCATTCCTTCATATAAGATACGTGTGTATAAGAACTCCTAACAAAAGTATTTTTCTCCGCTTTTTGTGAAGGCTTTCACTAGCTTATTTAAATAAAAAAAATATAAATATAAATATATAACACCATTAACTTTTTACAAGCAAGATAGAACTATTTTAAAACTTGTTTTTCTGTTCAGTAGATTTATGCACTTTAATTAAGATGCATAACTCACAAGCAGTGCGAGAAAATGATAAGCAAAACAACAAATATACGAATATCGGACGTAATGAGCTATGCAAAGGTAATATTTATTTCAGAATACCTTATATACAAATAAAGCAATATATTTTTCAGAAAGGTCAAATGCTATAGAATGTGAGAAAACTATACCAAACTAAATCCCATTGCTCATCGCTATCTCTTATTTAATAAGAAAAAAATAAAAACAAAACAAAACCCAGATGTGCGAATAATTCTGTTGAGAACTGTAGAACAACCAGACACATTGGTAGGGAGAAATTCTTTCAAAATTTGTATATAACTACGTGTAAAAATTCGGAAATAAATGGCGAAGAATCGATTTATATCCAACAATATCTCATTTGTATGGTTTTTAAATAAAAAAAAGTCGAAAAGTAAAAAATAAGGGCCAAAACAGAGTGCACCCGGCATAAGGTGCCTTGCATTCTAGGTTAAGTGTAGGTTTAAGTTATTTTGTTATGAGCTATAGGTTTGGCCATTCTTTATTATTTAAAAAAAGTGTTTTCATCGTTCTGGGCCTATCATACTTCACTAAACGAATTCAACAATTGTCCTACGAAGATTCTCTAAAAACTAATTGCGTTTAAGGAACACACCCCAATATATAAGTATAAGCCTGTATTTTCTAAAATTGTAGTCAAAACACGAACTATCATCAGATGAATTCTCTCAATCCTTCTGTTTCGAAATTTCAGTTCGATACAAATGGACACGAAACCCATCCAACACTATCTACTTAGAACAACCAACCAGGCGTGATGTAAATGAAAATGTATGGATTGTTTTCAAATTGGTAATGAATCTAAATTCGTTATCAATTTTATGACCATGTTACGGGTGCGACCCAACCGGACATTAACTTTCAACATTAGCAGAGGGCAAGTGGCTGTTGTGCTGTGGTATTCATGGGCTTAATCACAGAAAAAAGCGCACCAAACGACGCACAATGGGTTCATAACTCATCGTTAATCGTAAACTAATTGTTTTATGCCGCTAATCTTAATCACAATCTTATTAAGCAATCACATTATGGTAGCTAGTTTTCATTACGTGTGAGAGCAGAGGTTTCCTGTTTTCAGACCTATTGGGTTTTCAGCAGTTTCTTTCAACTTCAAGAGAGGTTTTCTAACGTGTTAATCGGTAGTGATGGCATAAACTGTTTACAAAGTACATTCCAAAATAGATAGTGTTTCTCTAGATATGATTATGCCGTAACTGCGCAAATAGTGTCCATTTCATGCAGCAAAGTTCAGAATTCCACGTAAAATGAGGCTAGATTGGGATGGATGACCCAGTCTGAGTGATAAATCAGTTCTGTTCTGCGTAACTTCGTAATTAATTTTTATCACGAATCCTAACGATTGCTCAAACTTCATTCTCTTCGATATGTGCAACAGGGCGAAGAAGATGCAAAGCTCTGTTCTTAGTAAGTGCAACCGAGTGCAAGTTCTGGACGACGGGCGGCTGTCAGCAAAGATCAGAGTGGGTCGACATCGTCTCTTCGTTGCATCTTATCGCGATTCCGTTCAGCCTACTTGTCATGAGATTTCCCGTTTGCGCGCTTCCGAAAGTGCCGCCAGAGATGAGCGATTGGTACGCGGTTCGGTTCCTCCACCGGCAGGCTGGCAGGCAGCCGCCTTATCGGCGTGTGTGGGTCTCGGCTCGAGTTACACTACAATCAAGTAGCGGACCGAGTGCAACTGCGTCGCGATGCACTGGCAAGCGATAGCAAACCGATCTCGTTTGCAAACGCTACCGACGATCATCGCGTGCTTCGCCATGATCGGCTGGTTTATGTTTTTCTACTTTATTTATTTATTTATTTGCTACACATTGCGGTTCGAATGGTGGATGATCATGTTTGCAAAGGACTGTAGCGGCTCGTCGTCTGTGCCGGGCTGTGAAACCATTTTTACAAGATTCGGAAGTTGAAAGATGAAACGGAACCGCCGGCACACTGATTGACTGGTTTGTGCATGGACTATTGCTGATTAATGTCAAAGCGTAAGGGTGCTTTGTGGCGTGGCATCAGTGCAATAAGTCGCGCTTCCACTAATTAATGATAGTGATAAAAGCAAACGTAGAGTAGCATGTTTCAGAGTCGAAAAAATGACTCTGCGATTTGTAGATGAACAGCTGTTTGAGTCAAATTTCTTAAAATTATTTAAGATTCTAGATATGATCGTGAAACTAGATTGTTAGTAAGGAGGCTCCGACAAAATTGATTCTTTTAATTATAACTAGTAAATCCCCTCAATCCTAGCTTTACCCCAAACATTAAACCCCTCATAATCAGCAACTTTTGTTTCTTTAGCTTATTACAGAAAAATCTCTATGTTAATTCACAAATTAGCTCTTCTTTTTCAACGGATCAAATGTTTTGCACCGCGCATGAATTATAACGTACACATCTCCATTTAGTGAAGTTCATTTTATTAAGTATTTTTTTCTTTGTTCTTGTATGACAGCCTGGCCGTATTAGAATTAATTTACCACGTAGCAGGTCAGTCAGTTCATGCTAAGGGGGGACGGTCCGAATGGGATTTGAACCCCGGTCCGTGGTGTGAAGGCTTGGCGCCGAACAACTCTCCCACCGGGCCGCCCCATTTAATTAAGTAATTTTGAAGTATGATTCTCATTCGTAAACAAAACGAATCACGTTATCTTCCTTCCTTCAATGACTCTTCATCCTCGAAAAGTCCTTTCCTGCCATTTCTGGCATCTGTGTCTTGAAATATCCGCAACTGCCCGGAAACTGCCCGAATGGAATTCGAATCTCGGTTCTACCGTTTAAGACCGACGCCGTTACAATATTCTTCGCCATAAAGGCGCTCAAATCGCAACACACCAATGTTTAAAAACTTAGACACTTTTTAATTGATCATTTGCTTCTGGAGGTATGAAATATAACTGTATTAACTGTAGGTATGCATGGGGAGCAAATTCAAGATTGTGCCTAATTGTTATGTCAGAAGATTGCACAATCAGAACAATAGTACACGAAGCGTTCTTTGATTAATTGTCTTGTTAGTGTCCAACTCAATAACACAGCAAAACTCAATGGGTACTATGATATGCAGTTTTTGGTAGAAACCCGTTCCAAAAACGGTAGATTAAACTGAATAACTATGGTCACAGGACACCTAGCGACAGGAAAAGAAAACGGTACTTAGTTCCAAATCCATCTCATATGTTCCAAAAATTACATACAAAACGATACAG
>KI423935.1:0-15472 GCA_000473375.1 Anopheles culicifacies | reverse complement strand
TTATAACATTTCATTTTCTGTCATAAAACAATCGTCACTGAAGTTTCTTTCTTGCTACGTTCCCGCATTTCCGATATGCCTCCAGCAGTTGATACCAGCACAACACCGCAATACGATTGAAAAGAAAAGTGATCGCTTGTGAGTGTCACCACCGCCACCAGTTACAGTCGACCGCACAAAGATGAATGGCAATTGTGACATGCATAAAGAGTAAAAGTGCGTGCGTGCGATCTGTACCAACGGTCGGATGTAGACAATCAGTACCCAGCAACATCCGATAAGGGTGCAGCAGTAGCAGCAGCAGCAGCATATCGTGCACACAGGAAGACGCGAAATACGACCGTTTTGTCAGTTGCCCGGGGAAAATTAACAATAATGGAACCGTTTAGTGTCATTCGGATGCCCGGTTGCACAGGTCGGCCGGAGAACAAAATACTTTCGCTACAGCGAATTTCATTTCCCTTTCATTTTCCAACCGACCACAGCCCAACGGAGAAAACGTCCCCCTATTGTTTTCGCATGTACGGTTGATTGGTGAAAACGGTGACTCCCGGGTGGCACCCTGTGGAGCGGGGGAGTTTCCGACCCACCCGTTGCGTCGGAACCGAGTTCAGGGTCAAAATGGTGCGGAAACTGGCTCTGTTGGGCTTTAGCTGCTGCAACTGCGTTGATTGATTGGCCATTTGGTGTCATTTCCTTCACCACCGTACGGCGGGAGCATAATTTCATCCGACGCTCTAGACCGATCGCGCTACAACATGGCCGTGGGAGCGCGCGCGTTTAACGATCGCGCTCCGTCTCCTGCACACGCTAAGTGTTACGTGCAATTACACCGTGCAGAAAAAAAAATAAGACGAGGAGGTCTACATGGGTGGAGACAATTTTTGGGCTCAAAACGGTGTAACAGCGGTGTAGTCGGGTTGTGTTGTTTTATTAATAGCTGCCCCGTACCACATCTTCCTGATGCTCGAGGCGAAACATGTTTACGGCTTTGGTGTCGGAAGTAATTATCGGTTTTTGGCTGAAAGTTCATTTATATTGTAGGGTAGTAGCTTTTAAATAATTATCGATTTAATTTTACTTAATCAGTAAATGATACCCATCACTTACTGCGCAACAAAACGTTGATGGAGTCGCATCATTTTGTTTTCTTTTCCATCTTCAGTAGTTCAGATTTCTTCATTGCGAATCGGGTATCAATTGTCGCGATGATGGTTGCGCGGTTTAGTCTATTTTGTTTGTGCAAGCCTATGTTTGAGGAGAAGCAAAGACGTTGATGAGGGGTAATTTATCCAGCTAGGGATGATCCTGACACACTTCACACGAATTTTTGCGGATTTTTCAATAACAAACTAAAAAAAATAATAAAAAAAACATTAATCACAAGCTGGGTGACATTTAAAATATTTTATCTTCGGCTCGAGATATCTTTTCACTCTGTTTGATTTCTCTGGAGAATTTTTGAAAATCACAAAGAAACAATATATGTATTCTTTCTTTCGTTTACTTATTCAGAGGGTTTCCGCTTTAAAAAGCTCAATTTTCCAATTAAAAACTTTGAAAAACTTACCGGGAATTCCTCTTGCTGGATTAATATAATCACTCTCACTCAGCTTACCTTCTGACGTTTAGAATAATTCTTAGCGTTATGAAGTGTTTTTTGAACGCTTAACAATGTTAAAATTCAGGTTCTTGTAGAACGAAAATTACTAAGGCTTTTGAAGGCCAGAAACGCTAGGCTGCGGATCCAACCAGCAGCTACCATATAAATATCAATGGAGCTGACGACGGAGCTAGAATCGTTAAGGATCTTCAGGAAAGGGATCCCTTGAATATTGAGTCAAACATTATTTCGGGAATCCTCACAGACAGGCCCGTTGATGGTCGTTGCCTGACATTGGTCGATAAAGTAAAAAATCGACAATATAGCGGCTACTCCATTATCCTTTTAGGTATCTTCTTCTTCTTCAATGGCTCTACAACCTCGAGAGGTCTTGGCCTGCCATTTCAGGCTTCCGTGACTTGAATGTACCCGCCACAGGATAGTCAGTCCTGTATACCGAGCCGCTCGTCCTTATACGTATGGCAGGGCCAAAATCGCTTTGAGTATCTGCTTTGTGGCTAAGAAAGTTTGGTAGCATCAGAACAGAATGGATATTGTTATTGACTTCACCCATTTTGGACATAACATTGAGGACGGCTTCGTAAAAGATCGATCATCTATCCTCAGTCAGCTAGATCTTCTGGCAGATCGTAACAGTGAAGGGCCCAATCGGAAGTTTACAGGCTGGAATCTACCAGTAAACAGACGTACATCATACTCCAAATCGGATCTAACAATAGACGACAGGAGAGGACGATCTTTGGATTTTCAAATGATATCGATTGATGATTCGATTGAAATTCATACAATATCAATCAATCGAATAGAAGTTGAATGTTAACGTCTCCCAAGCAAAAATATTACGTAGCCTTAGTATTAGCTGTCCAAATATAACCATTTCGGCGGTTCTTCATGAATAACTAAACAAAAATGTTTTGATGTAGTACCTACTTAGAATTCCTGCGTTCATTTTTTATGTTTTTTTCCAAGGATTTTTCTTCTAGCAGCAAACAATGAGAACAATAGTTAGGGTGCTTCGTACCAAAATCCCTATTGAGCAACCTCCGAAAACATTCTTCAGAACATCATATCGTTCATATTAACCATGCAGTAGAACAGTACTGTAACAGTTTTCCTCGTCCAAGATTATTTAACATTTTTATTTGCTCAGTAGAGGACAGTCTTGTATCAAGAATAACTACCTTGTCTCAGATTACTGGATACACTGTCTTACTGGATGTTGTGATATTTCGCCTGGCGTATAAACGGTATAACGCGGTCGGGTACTGTGTGTAAGGTGTCCTTTATTCTTTACGCTCCCTCAACCTCCTGCGGCACTCATTTGGCCCGACCTCCTACACTCACACATCACACGAAGACCATTCCCTGTCATCGGTGAGTGTCTTCAGACGTTAGGAAGGTTGGGCCATAACATTGGATGTTATTTATAAAGTCATCACGCACTAAGAGATACTCTAATATTATCATGTAAATTAATATATCTTGAAGATGGTCTCAGTTTTTAGCAGTGGAATTGGTTGAGCTCAGTCATCTGCATGTCGTAATGTCAGTAATGTCGTCTGCAAACATGAACTTACGGTCAGCGAGTCCAGCTGATGCTTCATTACCCGAACGCCAGATCTACAGAGGAAAGCGCTGGCCACTAGCTTTTGAAGTTTTACCAGTTAGTTGGAATTAATGGTCCCATCTGCTTACGGCTGTTGAATAGTCCCTTAAGCTATAGTGGGTGGCAAGGACATCTTTTACACGCTATAGGAGCGGTTGGTTCGTCGAAAAGATAGCGACACGGATCTTAAACCGTATCCCCCCAATACCTAGGACCTAGGACTATCCTGTTGCAGGTAAATAGTCGCGGAAAGCAGAAATGGCAGACGTGGATTTCTTGAGGAACCAGAGAAGGAGGAACATTCTATGAATGGGAAATTCAAAGATCGTTGACATACACAACTCTCGCGCTATCGTTTAAATCTGACATGTGATCTATGTAGTAGATCTAGGTACTTAGCTGCCATTTAGTAACTCCGTAAAGCTCAGAGACCTCCACTACTTGTACCTGTTGTTCAAGTCCGGCTGGATCCATCGCATAACTGCAACTTGGTTTTCTGCTAATGTCCGATCACTTCCATGTTTTCCAAAAATCCCAAAGCCTCCGATTAATCGCTTCTGCTAAATGAATTATTTTATTAATTTCAGCAACACGCTTAAATATGCTGCACAATCTCACCCGGGTGTATATTTCTGGATTTTTTGGAATTCTGTGATGCTGAGATCAGGAATAAAATGTTCGGTTCGTTGTTCTTTTCATTTCCAAAATCCACTGCTGGGCACCGAGCGGATGCACCATAGATCGATGTGCAATTTATGCTTGCGCGATCGCGTTTCGATTTAAGCAGTTGCGTATTTCATAAAATTGGAAGTCATTAAAATAAATTGGCTGCTCCCGGGCATCATCGAAATAATAACGAACGGGAATTATTGGTGGGATGATGGTACGCTAAATTAACGCGCTGCACGCTATCAAACTGTGTTGCCGTTTGTTAGCAAACGGTACATCCAGATCGATGCTTCATTATCCACGAAACAATGTGCAGCTCGTTGTGGTCTTTGTTTGATTTGATTAATGCTCTCCCGATAAGCTGCTGTTTGTGAGCAAATGCAACCAGATAGCCTTAACATATGACTTTGTTTTATTTAAAAATAATATCTGCAACTATGTTAGCTTATGCTTCTTAACCATTACCAAAAGGGCCGTGAAAGTTCACGCCAATTTGGTTTGTGCAAACTCTCGGAGAAAAGGTGCCACAAATGGCTACTTAACATGCGATAAATCAATTGACCCCGCGCCCCACGGGATCCCTAAAATTGGTCTCACTCTCCTTGTTAGTTACCTTGAGGCTGTCGTAAGATGATGGCGCGTAAAACACGATAAATGTTACTTTACCGTACCTCATCGGCACCGGTAAGCGAATGAAATGCGATAAGGTTTCATTAATTATGACATTTAAACCTGAACGGGGTTTGAGTTTTGGTTTTCTGCCACCATTTGCCAGTGATCCTCATGGGGGTCATGGGGCGTGAAGGAGGCTCCAATCGGAAGAGGTCGTTCCATATAGACTCGTTAAATGAAACGATTGATCAAAAGAGAACCCCTGTTTTCCTCTTTCTCTCTCTTCTCGCTTTGCAGCATCATTACAGCACGGAATCGCTTCTTGGGTCACGGATTCCACGCATTTGGGAGCTTGTTCGAAACAGTGCACTTCATTGATGGGTATCGTGTTAGCATCGAATAAGGTCATATTCGCAAAAAAAAAAAGGGGCGACGATCATCAGCAACGCAAAGAAAGTGCAGGAAATCAGTTAATGCAGTTAATGCAACACTTACAGCACGAGTTGAAGCTGATTGAGCGATGTAAATTCCTAAAGGACATTTATCGATGACATCTGGCGAATGACAGGATCCGGTACGGGACGTTATATCCGTTGCACGATTATCCATGGCTATTGCGAAACTCCAGTGCTTGACAAAAAACTTCCAATTTGATAACTGAGCGTGTTTGGCTTTCCGTTTGGCTAATCCGCTTGATAGCTCAAGTTTAACGAAAGCTTTTCTCGAACGTCAGCATTATTGCCAAAGTTTAACGAAAAACTCTTGTTTGACAAAAAGTCTTACGTCAGTTCAAAGCTGTGAAAAGTATTTAAAGATCTTATGTACTTTTTTTTTATTAATAATATATTGAAAAGTATAAAACAATTAAAAATGAAACGTTTTGGTGATGATTTGTTTTGTTCAAGTCGTATTCATCTAGTTGAAATTCAAAAGGTTTATTTGGCACATATATGATAAATTTGTGTGTTGGATTCCTGATGTACTTGTAAGTAGTTTACATCACTGCACCCACCATTTGGATGTAGAAAAGGCAGTAGGGTGAGTTTTACAACTTTTACAAAGACAACTTAGACAACTTTGACCATACGGTTACGTAGCCGTCATAATGGAACAAATAAATAATAAATAAATAACAAAGACAACTTAGTGTTGAGAACTCCTACCTCACGTTTTACAAATGTATCAAACATTATATTAGGCTTCCCTTGAAGAATATAGAGTTTCTGGCTCTCTGGGAAGGCAAGTGTGAAGTTCTGTGTGGTTCAGTACCGATGAACGTCTAAGCCACGCACTGGTCTCTCCCTCAAGTACTCTGGCAGCATACCCTCTAATAACTTGTGTACGAAAGTCATAATTTGGTACACTATTATCTTGTCAACGGACATCCATTGTAGGATATGCAGCATCTCAACTGATCATGTACGCCAACCACAGCTTAACACAAGGCTTATTATCCGATTTTGTAAGCGATGTAGCTTACTCAATTGGCCCCAACTGCCTAGAAGCAAAATTGTCAAGCAAAAATCAAAGTGTGGTGTAACTATTGACTTATTATTTATTTTATGTTCTTAATAGTATAAGTTTATTCTTTATTAATTACAATGTACGCGTCGGAGGAACTACGGAGCTTGCTCTTTACACGTCGCGATCCCGAATGCTTATCGATCTCCTATCGTTCTTATCTTAAAGCACGCATCTCCTAATCACCGATCGACGTTGGGCACTCTTGCTCATCAATCGACGAGAACACACTCTCGCGGAGAGCGCACGGGAGTGCCCGACTGCGTAACGCATCGAACAATTTACATATTCTACACACTTACATGCAAAATAGATTCATCAGGAGAAAGAAGTTATGCAATCCGCCATTGCGTAAAGACTTAGTGTTATCAAAGCATTTACTTCGGCTTCTTTTGAGTTTGACACCCCTGCTAATATAGGACATCTTCTAATAACTTTATGATCTAATATTATTTTATAATTAACACCACATTTACTGTTGTTTATGGTTGAGTAATGGTCATATTTTAAATAGCATGATCATATTTTAAAGTTCAGTAAACTTTAAAACTTAAAGCTTGTAGATTTTTTTTAGGCAAGTCAACCAAACATCAAACCAATCGAACTCAAACAAATCTTCGCATTATCGATTTGGTTCCCCTTTGGCTTGACAAGGTTTGCTTGAGAAATTTCCGTTTGCAGTTAATAATTGGTATGTATATCTTTCATATACTTTGCATTAGACATGTTTTTCTTTCTTCCTTTCTTGGAAGTCCCTTTGTACAATAATAATATCTTTCAAAGTTATTCGTTTTTGTGCTTATTTATGTCCATCTATGGTAATGAAACACTTACGAAATGCTTATTATCCTTCCACCGTAACGCATAAAGCAAAGTATAACTTTCTCCTCTTAAATTCGCTTCTCCCACCCTTCGTTGTCGTCCGGAAATTCCCGGCAAGGATCCACCAGTCCGGTGAGAAAAATGAGCTTATCATCGCTGTTCGTCCACTTTCGAAATTCGTCCTGCCCTTCCCGAGATGTGCCTGATTACGGACATCGTTTTTGTGCGCTTCGATGGTTAATTTATTTGACAGACAAATTTATTTAAATCTTCCTCCCCCCCCCGTTCCTTAAACAGCCCTGAGACACCGGGACCGAAAGGTCCAGTCGAAACGGTTTTCGCTTCGACAGCGGTAAACGTTTCAGGTGTGCTTTTCGGGTTGTCGGCCGTTTCCTTTGTTTCCATAAAAAACAAAACCAGTTCAAGCGTGAAGCACGCGTCCTCGATCATCCTGCTCGTTGATCCTTTTTCGCTCACCGTAGACTATCCCTGGAATGGCATCCAGCGAATGGTATGTCAAAATATTTTATTCTCCTCGAAGAAAAAACACGCCAAGGTTTCGTGCAGACCGATGGGGTTGAGGTTTAACCATGTGAGAAAAGAAGGAAAGAATGAGATTTAAGAATAATTGGGTTACGGTAAGGGGGTCGCATAAGGCTTCCCTAAATCCCGCACGAGACCGTATAGACGGCACGACGGTAGTACATGGGTTTTGCGAAATTGTAAAACAAGCTCCAAAATAAGCCAACAAAAAGCGAACAATGCACAGACAACTACAAAAAAAGGCAGTCTGGCAAGTCTGCTGATGCTGCTGCTGCAGGGGCTGTAGAGAAAGTTCTGGAACGATTTATGAGACTATTCTTCCCCGGGAAGCTTTGTTGTAAATGCCGCTTTGTCGCAGCTTATCCGAAGCGTGTTGTTACAGTCAGCCTTTGATTAACATTAACTGTTGTAACTTATGGGAAGATATGCACGCGAAAGGCTATGAAAAGATTTTCTTTTGTGATTCTTGGACATGCTACTAAAATTCTTCCATTTGAGTTTTAAGTTGGAAGTCGTTTTAAAATTATAAAAAAAAACTAAATAGGACCCCAAAATAAGAGGACAAATTTCAAATAAGCTATCCTCGCTTAGTTGATTATTTAAGTCGACTTCTTGTTGACTTCTTGTTGTTGTTTTTGCTTGGCTTGTGCTAATGAGCACGTGTAAGAGGCCAATACTTCCAATATCTTTCAGGTCCCCTTGACTCCACTTGATCTAACCATTGAAAACGCTCCTCTTACTATAAAATGTGCCCCATGCTGAAAGGATCACTGGCTGGACTAATCACCAAAGATAGCCTAGAGCACTCGTCCCTCGAATATACCCGTCTCCATGTACGATGTATGGCGAATTTCGTATCTTCCTTATCTGTAGAGGTAATGGAGTCGATAATAGGCACGATTTTCGTTAGTAGTCTTTTACTAATTCCCTGCTTTGAGGTCGTGCTCAATTCGAGTGCTCGATAACTTCTGGTAATCTTGTACTATAACTTATATCGACGGATTTTATAGTTAGTTCAAAAAGAACTTCATACAGTTTCTTTAAATGAGCACCAACACCTAAATCTGCTCAAACAATAACTTAAACTTATATTGGACGAGAAGTCTTACTAACTAGCAGCTTTAAAAAACAAATTACTAAGCATTTCTTAGTATCTCAGGGTAATTTCTGGAAGAGCACTGGGCTTCTTATGACGACTTCTGCTTTATTAATTATATTGTACATAGTGAATATATTGCATGCTTTCAGATATTAGAACGCTGGGACATTCACGCGTTTTGTATTCTGAATAATCATTGGAAATAATCGCAAGCTTGTTTCCATTTCTTGATCTTGTGCCTCTTCAAAATACATAGATACATACGTTCGACAGGTAACAGCTGTAGCGGATCAAGCTCTCTCGAGGCCCCTGTCGGAATGGCAGTCGAGGCCTTGGTCCATGATCAAAAGGTGGGGAGGTCCCTGCCGAACGACGAGGCCCTCGTAACCGCCAAGGCCCCTGGCAGCCGCCAACTCCGCCCTTAGATTAATCCGACACTGAATAACAGTCCTGTGACCTTGAAGTCCAACCAAATCGTGGAGACACGAACGCACGGATTGTTGGTCATTCGAGTGATATGTGCCCTCTAAACAATCTCATATGACGCGCCGTGTATGATATCAGAAATGCTGCCAACACGCATCAAACTCGTCAAGATAGCAAGCTGATTGGAGCAGTTCATCCAAGGGAAGATGGACTTACCATCTAATCCCAGATATTCCACTTTTTTCCTGCTTTAGGAGCTATCTGCACAGATTCCATCACGCGACGTCACTTAGATGATCTACACATCGGACATTGGATGAAACATATCCTGTTCCAACTGACCAAGGTCTTTCGCTTCCAAATTCCGAAATTTCTTAATATCTTCTCTCATCATCTCTCAACTCTCCGCAGCGATTTAGTACGTTTAGAACTGCAGAAGACGCATAAACCATTATGAATTTAGGAATGGGATGTTCATCAGATTACTGGTATTCGAGAAATGTCGGGAAATTAGTTTCCATCCAAATATGGATGACATTAGTCTATGTAAAGCTGTAAGTTTGCTCCTTAACTTCATTGTTTATTAGAGTATCAATTTCCAGTTTTATTAAATCTTGATAGAGACCTATAACTTCCGTAAAAAATACTTCAAATAGATAATAGTTTCTTCAAATAAGGAGGCAAATATTTAGGAATTCCTAAAACACAACATAGGCTTAGTATATCGAATTTCTATGAGATACCTTTATTAATATATTAAATAAAGTATTTGCGGATAACTCTCCTGTATGATTGATAGTTCTCCCAAAAACCTTAAAGTGCATCGTGTTGCCCTGATTCACACACACCCAGCAAACATCAGTAATTGTGCTTCATTCCAAACGCATCGACCCAATCAGCGGTTTAATTTCTAAATGACCCGAAAAATCAATTCCATTCCCCCAAGTATCAGTGTTGCTTTAACATGGAAGTTACATGCGGTAGAACTTTTCCGTTGTTTCCGTTCACCGTGTGTCCGGGCAAGCTTCCAACTTCCCAATCGCAATGGAATGGGAGCTGCATAACTGTGCAGCGTAGAGTTGCACATCGCCCAAAAGCTGACCGGTGAAGCTCCCGCCAAAGCCGCAACATTCCTGCTGCGGCTTGGTAAGCAATTGTTAACCTTCCCATATCCAGCATATTTATCCATTATTTATCAATCTATCGACTGACCGGTGATCAATCTGACAGCTGCCACTGTGTGTGTGTGTGTGCTGGGAAGAAACGAAAGCAAACACCAAATTTGCCCAGGGAACGGATTCTCGCCATCGTCCATCGGAAATGCCGCTGCCCGGCGGACCCTGACCTACTTCAAGCGAGACGTTCTACGTTAGCTCACCATCATCCCGCACAAACAATATGTACGGGTGTTGCACCGTGCGCCGCTACGGTCATTCAACGGTTTTTTTTTTTTTATTTCTCCCGAGCCAGCCTGAACTTTCTCCCCGATTGCTTACTGCAAGTCGGGAATCCATGGGGCTTTTGGTATCGTTCAACGATCCCGCGGTTTGCGTGTGTTCTAGCACGTTGCGTGGTACCCTTTTTTCCATGCCCTCCCCCTTTACGGACCACGGTGATCTCCTTTGCCGATGTTCGATGGTGCTCTTCTATCTGCATTCTGGCAGAACTAATGAGAGGAAGTGAAGAATCGGTTAAGTTGTTTGGAGTAATGCTGAAGGAGGCACTTCACAGTGGTTGAAGATGCGTGTGAGTGTCGGTTCAATGATGGTTAAATATTCGCACGCAGAACTCCGGCAGACGTCTGTCTGGGAGCCAAGAATCTGGACAATGGCGGAAGCTATGAAGAGCGGTGCCGAATTGCTAATGGTTTCCGGAGTATCATTGGCAGCGAACATAAGCGGTTTACGTGTGGTACAATAAAATTCGCTTTATTAGGTGAATTAAAGTGGCCACGCTTAATAGCCAGGTTCATTAGAATTTGTTTTGCCTATCAGAAGAACGTTTCAAGAACTTTATATTCCACTCAATCGTTTTACATCTTTAAGCACCAGCAAGAGATCGTTGTTTTTGACAAGTTTGATCAAACCACGCTGTAGGAGATTTTGTATTTTCAACAACTCAAACCAAATTTTCAGCAACTTTGAAAAAGATTACATCGATGGAGTTAGTCCATCGCAGAATCCAATGTTAATGTTTGCAGTATCCTATTTTATATACTACTACCAGTATTTGCATGAAGATCATCATTGTGCATGTGGCAATGAAGCTGTATCAGAGACCTGCCATTTAAGATTATCTGTTCGATAGCTCGTTCAACATGGCCTGAAGTCTACGATTATGTGTTTTCCTAAAGCCGTAGACAACTTAGAGTCTTTAAGTTTCGTAACATAATTATTGTTATAGCTACTGATAGCCAGGGTTAATAGATCAACCTGTGGGTGTAATAGACTGTCACCAAAGAACCACTCATTTTAGACAGGAATGATGGTAATACCTCCTTCCAATATAGGTATTTCCTCAAAAACTGGAGCTACAATCTTCGTTCAGGTGAAGACCTCCAAAGAGCCTAATCTGACTTAAGTCTTTACTTATAAACAATATTGGATCTGCCAGAAGAAGATGAGGACGTTGAGCTTTCACTGTACTCCCAAATGAAGAATATGTATAATTGAGTATCAATGTGTTCTCCAATGTGGTCCATAAAATCCGATCTTTAACAGGGAAGAACTGAAGATTCGGTTGAGGAAGAAATGGTTGGTGGTTGCGAAACGAGGCGGAGCTTTATGCGATTCTTCGAGCCCTACCCCTTTTGCCATTGTTTTACATTGCCACAAGCAAAATTCTAGTTAATTCTAGACATCTACAACAGAATAACTTATACAGAAAATAGTTACTAACAGGTTAATGTTCTGTTCACGGAAGTTATTCTTAAAATCTTTGCCAAATCTCAGATATTTAAGGAGATCACATCGAGCGACACTCGTCCAAAGAATATCCGTTTCTAAATGCCAGAGAGGATCTTATCCAATGAGGGAAGAGTATTATCACCTGCGCCCTGTTTGGAGTGCTTATAATAATTTCAATATGCTACATAGCAAGGCTCTATTGCCAATGTTCTCCTATTCACTGTACAACTGATGTCTGTGAGGAAGACCTGTAAAAGTCCGGTAAAGGAATGTATAAAAAAATCAGCAAACTTTGTGGGGAAATGCTAGAGGAAAACCACAAGACCACTCTGTCAGATAACCTATGGAAGAATATCTGGCAAATGAATCAAATACTCTCAAATGCTTTGCGATGAATCAAATTCATCTTCCAAGAAGATGATAAATGGTTGAATGTTCTAAACAGACGTTAAACAGCTTCGACAAGTATAAGACTTAAAGCAGACATTAAGTGTTGAAATCAATTCCGTATAAATAAAATCCTCTTAATAAGGTCCAATAACTTAATCGGCCAATAACTTCCCGGGGCGCGTGAGTTGTTTACCAAGCTCCAGAATAATTGCTATGATTGTGCATGTTGTGGAACTATCAAATTAATGTTTAGCATCTGATTGAAAATACATTCACCAGTTTAGCATAGGCTTGATCGTGTGGATTAAGCGAAACGTCGTCATCTTGTTCTATCTATTCCACAACAAACACCTCAGTTCTGGGCGGTGGTTAGAACGGATTGCATGTATAGGCTGCATACAATTTTCCTTTAGTAGCCTAAACAAACAAAACCACAGTGTGCACGACGAGGAAGAACAGAAGATCAGCCACATTCGATCATGAATTAATTCTTCACCGATACCAGCCACTAGCCTGTTTGATGCGGCTTGGTAAATAGAGCGGAAATGGTTGGTTAGGAAAAGAATTTCCTACCACAAGTTGCCCCGTTTTGCAACGGATGCATAGCTCCCTTGGCGTGCTGCACACCTGCACACCAAGCACGATCGTTAGAACCGTTCTCTGCGAAAAAAGGGAACGGATATCGCTGATAAGCTGTGGCCAGTGCCGGTTTACTTTAAGCTTCCACTTGCGCACGCTTTCGTGCTATTAATTAGCGCCGGGATTAGCGCCATATCAATCACGGTTTATCAGCTAACGGCAGGTTTTGTGAGTGGCAATTGAGCCACACCGCTGGCAGCTGGTTGTTGATGGTTTCTTTGTAGGCAAGAATCTCTGTTCGCTGCATTCGGTACAGTTCCGTCCTATGCACGGTATGCACTTATGCAAGCGTTCTGTTGGTACGCTATCACATCCATCATAGGGGCGTCTGCCCGGAAGAGCGCATATCGTATCGTGCTGCAATGCACAACACTCGGCACCATGCGGTGCGTGTGTGTTTATCGGCCCGCTAATGATTGGCGGCTTGAGCTTTGTTGTGGTTTGGGGTGTTGGGCTGGTTGGTGGCATTGATCGAGCATTCGTGGAAGGTTAGCGGAAGGATGCTTACGATTGATCCATGGACTGGTAGAGCTGGTCACACGCTTCATTTTCCAGACCTGTGCGCTGGGTGATTGAGCTACTTTTACACAACATTATCGCTCGTTTCATCATCCGTTAGCGTTGGCACGGAATAAAAGGGAGTAAAGCAATGCGTCTTTCGCAAAAGGGATTAATTAATTTATTAATCAGTTAACGCCGGAACGCCGGTGAACGGTGGATTTGCTTATTGTTGTTCTTGGAGCAAGCATTCTTAGTTCGGTACATAGTTGGAATAGAGTGCCTATTGATTCGTTGATTTTGTGAGAGATCTCTTCTTTGGCGTAACGACCTATGCCTGCCATTTCTGGATTACGATGCTTATTTATACCACGTAGTTGGATAGTCAGTCCTCACATAGGAGACGGTCCGAATGGGATCTGAACCCCGGTCCGTGGTGTAAGAGTCCGGCGCCAATACGGCCTCCCACCGGGCCGCCCCACATGAGAGATCATTTAGGAAGAATAGGGCACTGTTGTGCACTGCTGTACGCTGACGACTGACAGTTATATCAGACAGATGTGATTTGAGACTCAGGTTCTAAAGCGTTTCGTTTTTTATTATAATTCGTTAGTCGAATAGGTTCGAATCCCATTCGGGCCGTTCTCCTGTACGCAGGACTGACTTTCCTGCTGCGGGTACATTCAAGTCACGGAAGCCAAAAATGACAGGCCAAGACCTCTCGAGGTTGTAGAGCCAGAGAAGAAGAATAGGTTAAGACTTTAAGGACATTCACAGCCTCAAATCACTCTAGAGTGCTATTGTAAGGACACAATCGCAGCAGTACAGATTAGATAGTCTAGAATCAGCCCTAAAGAATTTCACACGACTACTCAATAATTGTCTTTCTTGGTCTGGTGGGGCTGCGTATCCCTGTTATTGAAGGTGCCTGTTGTTCGTAATGGAGTCTCTCCAACAAAGACGATATACTGCATGTACTGCATTTTCCTACGCAATTACCACTTCCATTGACGCCCCGTCCATTCTTGTAAACAGTAGCTTCCAGGTTCTTGGCAGTGACTTAAGACCAAGATCGATGCTCCGTACTACATTTACATCGAAAGAATTCAGTTCTAATCTTCTTCTTCTATTGCCAGGCTTTCGGGGGAACGGCTCTAGTTTAGATCCTACCGTATGAAGGCCTCGGTCACCGATTCGCTTGATTTGGTTCTAATGATGCTGTGTTCAAAATAATTTATTCCTACTGCTCTCTACACAAGCTGGTGGATCTTGCAAGTATAATTTAAAATTATTCTTGCGTAGCACGCATTAAGACCAAACCAAACGTCGCTTTACTGGGTGGCATCGATGCAATCGTTCACTTTTTTATGAAATCAAATACTTGTCTTATCTTCGACTTATCTTCGAAATCGATTTAAATAACATCTCTTGGTACTAAACATGCATTTTACTTAAAATATACCAAATATGTCACCATTAAACTTGATAACGGCCCGTAGGCGCTTCTAGAAGGCGTTGCAGGCCGCACGGATAACTTAAATTCATTGTAGTCTACTATAAAACTGAACTGAATACTAAGTGTACGTTTTGTACATAAATATTAAACAAGACAATCTGTCAAACTATAACCATGTGTTTAACACACAGTGACAGAAAACACAATACAGGAGAATTGTTCCTATTTCTCGTTTCTGTTTTCTAAACAAAGTCCGTTTTACTTTTTTGTTTATATTTGCTTTTTTGTATTAATGTAGTCCAACATGTGCTAGATGATTTAATAATAATATTAAATAAACAAAAAAACTAATGATTGGACACTTAAAATTCATTGCATATTTTTACGATCCCTGTTGATCGATAACAAACATTATGATGGTTATGAGATTTTATTAGTTGGTGGTTGTGATCTGATGTGTTAAACATATTTAAAGCATTTTTTAGGTGGCGAAAAGTATGAAAATGAAATATGAATCCTAAACGTTGTTCTGCACCCTTTGCTCAAACTCAAGAAATGAGTATTTTCCAGAGACTGAATTAAGTTTTTCATGTCTTAAATTATTATAGCATTAATAATTTAGCATATTAGGAACAAACTTTTAACTTCTTCAACAAGGAAT
>AXCM01005186.1:0-18377 GCA_000473375.1 Anopheles culicifacies | reverse complement strand
CTCTCTCTCTTCCGTCACAATTGCACCCCCATCGGAATACGATCAGGTTTGAAGCGCTTGAACGATTGAAGACGCTAGAGCTCACCTTGACCCATTTCATGCTTTCACGCAGCTTCCCCTTGAGTACGGGAAAGCACGGTGCGTGTTCCGTACGCTCCGTCGTCCAGCGGAAGCATCACAAAGCCTGCACGAATCGAAAGTCGACTCCGGTCACCGATCCGGTTTCACGTTGGAACGCGACTCCAACGGCGGATGTTGACAACTGATCATCATCATCTTCATCATCGTCATGATGACCATCATGATCACGATCCCTTGGCATGCGTCGTCTCACCTGCCAACGCGGAACGACGCCGATGATGGTCAGTCAACTTTCGATTCTGCGCATCCGCAAAACTCGATCGTGCCGCGTCGATCGTGATGGAAACCAAGGAAGCACAACGGCATGGTTTGCGCCAGCAGGTTCTCCTCGTGCACCTTGTCTTCTAATCATCTCGTCGGCGCAAGATACGAACGCCCATGAGCATTCACGTTAACGTTTGCGGCGGAAGCGGGTTTGAAGCAAGAGCATTAAAGATCACCCCTCCCGGGCAATTGGAAACCCTTTCGGTGTGTGAGTCTGTGCGGACAGGGGAGAAACGAGAGCTCAAGTTCGGTTCGGAGGGCTGTCGCACTGGGCCAGGCTTTGACCCAGTTGACGTGCTGTGAGGAAGTGACCGATGAAATCGAGACGGAAGCAACAAACAAACACGACTCGACACGCCATCGTAGGGCATTGGAATGTGAAATGGGTATCGGATGCGATCGTCGGGATCTTTGGGTTACCCTTACGAGGCGGAAATCTCATTCATTTCTAGATATTCTTGATGGACGCAAATCGATAGAAGGCTTCCTGTGTTGAGGAGACGTTAATACGTGAATTTGCTTTTATAATTAGCGTTTTATTTTAAGCAACCGAACCGAACGGACTGCTTGATATCCGCCGCATACCGAAATGATCGCCTTTGTTTATTGTCGGTATACATTCACCGGTTTGGTTTGAAATGTTTTCCCCCTCTTTTAACTTTAATCGAAACGCTTCAAATCTAGCCAACAAAACAGGTACACAAACCGATAGAAACACTCACCGAATTAGAAAACGATCGGTTTGCGGCGGGAATTATCTTATCGCGCAGCAAATGCTAAACACGGGCGCAGTGTTTATGATGATAATTAATGCTCAATTCAACGGCTTTTACAGCGTGCGACAGAATGGCCATTCTGCCCGTCCGCACCGTAATCTCAAACCAGGCCACTTTAATTTGCAACCCACTTTCAACAAAAAGCGTCAACAAATGGAAAGTGAATCGAAGTGCGGTACGACATCTGGCTGCAGCGATTCTCGATCGTCGATCGGCGTGGGCAGTGGTTTTTTTTTCTCTTTTTTTTCGGTAGAAAGCTTTCACTCACGGCATAGCTCACGGAAGACAATTTTTATTACAATTTCCTGCTTTAAACTAGAGTACGAACCCCTGCCCTTGTACGCAGGGTGGAACGAGGGAGAGAGAAAAAAAACTATCATTACCACCTCAAAAACTCTGCAAACCTTCGTCTTAGAAAAAGGGGTCAATTTCTCAACATTGCGTAGGGTGTGTATGGGTGTGTGTGTGTATCTATAGGCAAATATTGAGAAGGAGAAATTGACAAAAGCACAATCGGGCACAAGTAGAAATATCGATTTCATATTTACCGCTACAACTTCCTCCAAATTCTTCAATGCTAGCTTGAGTCCCAATTCGTTCCTTAAGGTTGTGGCAATCTTGAGGGTGGATACGCTAGCGAAAGCCAGAGTGCTGGAAAGGTGCTAATTTACATTTTTTTCATGTTTAGAATTCCTTTCCGCGTACGCAAAAGCCACACGATGATGGTGACAACCTAGACTTGGGGAACTCACGAAGAATAGTTAATCATACCAACAACCTCAATAAAGTCTGTTCTTATGCACCGTTGCATAACGAAGCAAGCAGAAGGGGGAGGGGTCTCATCTGTCGATCAACGTACAAATTCGGTCACCTGTCGAATTGGGCCCTCAACGATTAATATGCCAACGCCGTGCAGCTGCCAAGAAATTCGGTTAGCAGGTCGAATGTGGGCAATGGGTTGACATGCCTAACGGGAACAATCAAAGTAAAAACCTTTTCCTGTCACTATTCTACGCATTTCAATCGATCGAAAACAGCTTCGTTGGAATGCTGTGCGTTGTCAGCATGGTAAACTGGAAATTCGTGGCGGAGTTTGTCGCAAACAAGGAATTCCTTTTCCTTTGTGGTATATAAATGAAGCAATCAACTCGTAGCCAGACAAACAATGCCCAGATTCCATTTGAGTGTGAGAGAACCTGGCGCAGAGCATGAGCCAACAGACAAAAGCTTGCATTTGCGGGAGTCTCTTTCACTTTTGTTTTGCAGCAGTCTTGGGAGTTGCCAATCTAATTTGTTAAATTAAACCAACTTCATTGAAACGGGGGGGAAAACACAACCAAAATATTAAACAAGAAACAACGACTCCACCATTTTCGTTGTGGAAAATACTTTACGCATGGAAGTGAAACCTCTGGTCCGGGTTCAACGGAACTGAATAGGTACGGAGATACGCCGGAAACGACTCGTCACGCGTATGGAACCACGGGTACGGGTCAGCGTTTCCTTCCGCAGCGAGGAAAAAAACAGCCACTGATTAAGGCTTCCATTATGATCGGATACGATCGCACGATGCGGGCGAAAAACGTCGATATTGATCCGATGGCCAGCCATGGCCGATACGATGCGCTGCTTAAAGGGGTTTGATTTCGCTTTCGATCGGTAGATGAATTTTCCGCTGCCAAACGTTAGTATGCTTAATTTCCTTCGCTACGGTCGATGACGGATGCTGGTGGAAATATTTGGTGTATTTTTGGTGTTGGGGCCGATTTTCTATCCGCTCGCTGGTAGAAAGTGAAATCGCATAACGTAATGTGTGTGTGTATGTTGCTGATTGGATGTAAATTTGTCTGATTTGCTGCTGATGAGATCGGTTTTTAGTCAGAAGAGTAGGAAATGAGCGAGCAGGAAAAGAGCTACGGCCGTGAAAATATGCAACGTTGACGGAAGCAACGAGAGGCGTTACATTTCCCCGATATCTCTTATTCATCAAGCTGATGGTGGTGTATTTGATGAGTGAAAACTTTAAATGTTGGGTTTTTCTTCGATTTTCTGAGTTATGTATCAGATGCCAGAGAAAATGGGAAAATACGTACGTTTGAAGTGGTCCACACAAAACTAGAAATGAAAAACGTGTTTTCACTACGTTATGATTGTAACAAGCAATTTAATTTAGATATCGACCGATCGCTTTATTTGAAAAGCTTTATATGATCATTTTTTAAAGAAATACTGAGCTGTAAAGCTTCCGATAACATTTGCGATCAGTTTATTTATAACATTTCTTGTTTATTTTTCTCTCTTTTTCAGTCTACCGAACGGAAGGATGAGAAAACGAACCCAAGTGCTCCCGTTGGGAGTGACACTGGGTACAGCATTGCTGCTCCTAACCACCTCCATCGCCTTCACCCACGCGTACACTTTCGACGATGACTTTGAGGATCTGATTGCGGAGGAGTCGAACGTAGATGAGGAACTGCTACCCGGCTCCGTTCTATTACCATCGGACGTGTTTAACGATGGCAAACCATTCCTGGTCGATCGTGACCCATCGACGGGAGCTATCGATTTTCTGCACAAGAAAACGGGCAATCAGATCGAGCTCGGTGACGCCAAACCGTACGAACCGATCAAGGATAGCTACGTGAGCGACAAGAAGGATGTGATCATACACCAGTCGACGCCAAACTTTCACGACTTTCTCAACCTACCGAAGATGTACTCGCCGGAGAACTTCGTCTCGATTTCGAGCTCGTACGCGAACCTTAAGTATCAGGGCATTAACAAGGGTTCGAACCATCGCGAACATGCTAACACACACATTGTAGCTGCGACTTCGGCCACCGCTGCACCTACCACGACAACTACCACAACGACCCCGGCAACGTCGACAAAGTATTTCTACAATAGACCACAGTACACGGTGGGAAATTACAACCGACCGGGTGCAGGATCGGCTAGCTCGAACGCTTACTATAGCTTCCCTGCAACGTCAGGGCGACCGATCACGACACCGACCTCTACGACTACGACAACGACCACAACCACCACGACGACACCAGCCCCGACTACGACTACGACAGAGGCACCGAGAACGACGGCCAATTCACAGAAGCAACTGTTCACTCGCTATCCCTACAAGAGCACAATCAAGAATAAGTACCTCGAGACATCCGAACAGACGCGCAAGAAGTTCTTCCTTCCGTCGACACTTGCCCTGCCAGGTCCAACAACTACCACGACCGAACGTGCTCCATCCACACCGATGCGATCCTCCACATACTACTCTCCTTCCGTAAGACCTCACTGGCCCTCAACCTACCAGACTACCACGACAACACAAAGTACCAACGCCGTGCCGTCTTCTACGGCTCCCGCCAATCCTGTTCGCTTTGAAGACGATCCGGTAGAGCAACCGAAGATCAAATTTACCATGCCAGCGCTGAAGTATGAAGGCTCCCGACCAGCACCTTTCCGACCGATGCCAACGCAATCGGAAGGAACAGCACCGGAAAGGGAAACTCAGGCTAGCACTTCCAACACGAAGATCGATTTGCCTAAAAACCCTGCTGTCATGTCACTTTCGGACATCTTCAACACTCTGGAACAGAAAAAGCGTATCGAATCACAACAGGCCGAAAGCAACCGCGTCGAAGAGGTGGAAGAACCGGAATCGGAACAAGAGTACCCTACGACACCTCCCGCGATCGTGCTGCTTAATGATGGTTCGGCCGGATCTGTTACCATCGGATCTAGTGGTCCTAGGATCGAGCAGTCGATCGATCTGTCCGATCAGTACGTGCGATATGAGGTTCATTCACAGGCTCAAGCTCCACCGAGTAGACCATCTTTGGTGCAAACACAGCACCAGCAACAGTATAACCAGTATCAAGTGCATCAATCAAATGGACATCGACCACAACCGCCAGCGATGGATGTAATGGGCGGACAGTACGTGAAGTACGAGGTACAGCAACCGCAACTGAATGTGGTGAAGTATGGTGCCGTCCCGAGCATGAACAATGTCGTCATTAGTCCTAATCAAAACTCGGCCACCTTTGTCCTGGGTTCGCAACAAGCCGTAGGCAGCAGCATTGGTTCGTCGGGCCGTCCCGAGGGTGCAGGCCATTTTGTTGGATCTGTGTCACAAGATTCTGTCACCGCGGCAGCACTGAGTGCCGGTCGTCCCTCGTACCAGATGGGTCAGGTATTGGATGAACCACACGATCAAACTAATGTGGGAGCATCGGTTCAGGTGCAGGTAAAACCGCAAGATATCATCAAGACCACGAGCGTTCGATTCCCCAGCGAATCGGATGACAAGTATGATAATGCGCCCATCATCAGTGGTACACACAAGTCGGAGGTATTGCCACCGAACGGTCACTCGGCACCGGTACGCAACGATCAGATGGTTGTGTTCCCTCCCAACCAAGACATCGCTAGCACGTTGCATGAGGTCTCGAACCGTATCGTCTTTGACTCACCAGCACCACCAAGCGATACGCTTAACCGGAATGAACTCGCGATCGCTCCTAATCCGAACTATCCGGCGGACTTACCCGAACAGCTAACGCCTCCTACCGCTCCAGAACGACCCGATCTGATTAAGCAACGACCTAGACCACCGGTACCCGCACAAGGACCACCATTCCGGTACAGCGAAATACAGCGACGTCCCTCAACGTATCCAAGCGATCGTCCATCAAGGCCAACCCTTACCCTTCCCAACATTCTACCCCAGTTCCGACCGAACGCCAAGATCTCTCAAGGACATCCGCCATATATGAAGGAACCAGGCGCATATCGTGTCCCTCCTTCCGGAATGCTCGTTAAGACTGGTCCCCCTCTACGTAAACCTGCTGGCTACAGCGCTCCCAACAGTCTACCACCAACGACAACAATCCGACGTACGCCACTTCCGACACGGCTTATGACACGCCTTAGTCCAGCTCCTAGCCGTCCACAACTCCATCCAGCATCGGCCGAGCTAGAGAATCGCCGCTACTATCGACTTCCACCACCACCGCCAGCAATGATTAAGGATCGTGTGTACAACATTCAACCGCCACGTCTTCAGCCTCCACCTCTACCACCCCAACCGTCCGGCAGCCCGGCCAACATCATGCCACCGGCCGTTACTTCTTCCGAGAAACCTAACGAACCGTTGGAGGACAGCGAATTCCATCGCAACCCGCCTCAGATTCTACGCAACATACTGAAAGACGATCAACAGCAGCGACCAAAACTGGAACCCGTCGTAACGCTTCAGATGCTACAGTCGAAGAAACAGGCCTCGTCCAACAACTCGCCGGCCGTACTGGATTCGTTCGGTGAAGAGAGCAATAACGTGATGACGGGGACTTCACAGTCGCAGCAAATGGACGTCGTCAACAAGGATCGGCCAGTTTATGTAGTGTATCCGGTTAAGAGTACGCCGGTACGATTGGACAATAAACCATCAAACGGTGATACGATAGTGGTTGGGCACCGTGGTGAGCAAATGCCGTCGAAACCGATCAGTCCTGGTACGGAGTACCAGAACACACCCTTCTCGATTGCATCACACTTTGAACAGGAACCGATCCTTACGGCTAAGCACAGGAAACACAACCCCAACGGTAAACTAAATTTCCCCTACAGTCTGGAGAAACCGGATCCGCTCGCATTGGCACAGCAGCTGGACAAAGAGCAATCTGCTGGACAACCGGCGCAGGATCTATCGGATTCAGACTCTGAGTACAATCTTGGCGAAGAGCCAACGAACGTTCGTGATGCAGAACAGGATCTGATCTCGAGTAAGCTGCAACGTTTCCAGACGGACAGTACACCAATTGCGATTGCTTACACTCCAACGGAATCGAGTCCTCTTGGGTCTAACAGTATGCGGTACAGCAAACCGGCAGGTGGATATGGATCGGCAGCCAGCAATTACTACTACTCGCCGTACGGTGAAACTCAGACGGAAGTGTCCTATCTGAAGATTGATGATGTAGATGAGTTCGGCAATCCATCACGGCGCTACGAACAGAGCTTCCAGGCTCCGTTCCAAGCTAGCATGAGTCTCGATCCGGTTAAGGTGACCAATCCTTACGAAGGATGGGCGGTAGTGACGTCTTCTCCGCAAGCGCTCAAACTCCAGCAGCAGCAACAATCGGTAAACAAACCAGAACCGTCCCCGATCCGTCAGTACAACAGTCCTAACACGATCGATCGTTCGGATGTTGGTGACACTACCTCGACGGGCACCGGTGATGATGGGGCCGATCGTCCCGCAGTCGCATCACCGGTTACCGCATCTTCCGCCTCCACCACCACGTACGATCCGAACAGCTTCCAGCCAGAACTGCAGGGTGGATTCCGACCGATCTACGGAGCGGACATGAAGCTGAGCGAACAACTTAATCCCGATCCACAGCGATCAAGCGTTGCCGATTTGTTTGCGGAAGAGAACGAAAATGAAGCCGTTAAAGCACCACAAAACCTTACGACAAAACTTCAACCAGTAGAATCGAAACCGAAGATTGTGAAAAAGGAGGAACCGGATAGTGGAATGGATCTTGATCTAGAGGCGTTCTTCGATCAGTTCACGAAAGACTACGACGATGGGGATAATGGTCTGGACGATGTGACGATGAGCGAAGAAACAACGAACGAGACATTGCCGGGTAGTGACGAAAGCCAGTACCGTAGCGCTAGCGAAGGACGAAGCAGTAAGAGTACGGCAGGGGAGACGAGTGTGAGTTCCTCGTCGGACAGTACCACCAATGGTGCAGCAGCTGTGTCGGTTACAGAACCTGCCACGAAAGCGACGTGAACATCGTCAAAAGATATGCCTTTGATAGTACGTATCCTTAGGGTAAAGCCTTTAGTGCCGAGTATGAATGAGACAATGTTTGTGTGGTGATGATAGAGCTATTGACGAATGAATGCGAATTATGGGATGTAAAAGAGGCACACAAAGCAGGTGAGGTTTGCGGGCTTATTTGGATCGTAAAAGAGGACACCCAACCAACAACAGAGGAGCACAACCGCTGACAATCGCTCATCCTCCAAACCAATAGGATAGCACAGATGATGATGAAGAGGTGGACGGAGAGAAGTGCCGACAGGCCTCACGATCCGTCCGGCGGTACCGAATTCTTGAGTATCTAATGTTAAGCAATACCGGCCACCATCTCAACATGGCTGCCGCCATCGCAAACCCGGAAGAGGAAGGCCGATGCCGTTGGACGATGGTGCAAACGCTAGTCAATAAAACGGCTGCCACAATCCAAAACCTGCACCAGCAAGCAACGAAACAACGAAATTCATACGCTAAAAAAAAAAAAGAAAAATAAGAAATGGCCATCAATGCGTGTTGGTGGCTACTGTTTGTCTATAGTGTAAGATCAAATAAACAGGAACAGAACGCTAGCTCGACGAATCGATGGTATCGAGCTTAATATTAGATACTTGATACTAGAGACAGGCAATTCCTAACCAAATGTGGCACACGCTGCGTAGTGTGGGAATTGGGATATTCTTTAACAGCTCGAGCGTCAGTGTACTAACGTTTGACCGGATTCCCAGCAACACAAAAAAACGCTTTTCCTTTGTCCTGGTTAATAGACGTATAAGATACAAATTAGATCCTGATCATAAGCTAACGATGGATTGCAACAAAGGGGTCTTAGCAGCTCCTGGAAGAGCAGACGAAAATGTTCATTTAAATTAAATTATTTATTTATTTATTTAACAATCAAACGACCGAACGGCTTCAACAGCTGAAATTTTCCGTTGAGCAACTTATGTAAATTGGAAGCTGATCTTTCCTTTTGTCACGAAATCGATGAGCAATTAAAAAGAAAAGCATAAAATTGACCAGAAGCCAGATTACAATACAGCTTAAGCCACACTTCTGCAATGCTTGTGTCCGATGCGATGGACCGCAAGTTGGAAAGTAGCAAGTAGTGTGCGGAGGTAGAAAACAAAATGAGTGCAGTAAAACCTTCACTAGCCAGTAAGTTACTGATCGGTAACCGCGTAGAGAGAACGGTTCTGTACTGTGTAAGAAATAAATAATGATACAATAAAACGAAATAAAAATAACTAAAATACCGAATTCGGCGTATTCCACGTGTCATCATCGATGAGATTGAGAAAATGACCAACACGTTAGTTCGTATTCCGTTTGCAATGGATTGCTCTAACTTAAGACAAGGACACACCTGCATTTCATCAGCATTTCAAACGCTCGCACAGGGCGTTTCATCACACAATCATCCGTCCGGCTTATGGTGGCTGTACTCGGCTCAGACTCGAATTTGGTTCATTGGATTTTCCGGGGCCTTTTGCCAGTTTTTGAAAATCATCTGCTTCAGTTGCGATAGTTTCAGTGACGGATTCTCCTGCTTGAGACGTTTGAGTTCTTCCTCCTCGTACGCTTTGTAGGCTGCCTTCATACGTTTTTCCGGATGTCGATCGGTAGCGGACTCATCACCCACACTCAGCACCGCAATGGCTTGATCGATCGTTTGTGCTACTTCCGTGTCCGCCATCACACGGTTCAGATTCTCCTCGAGCGGCATTTCCTTCGGGACGGGTTTGGGTTTTGCCGCTGCAGTAGCCGCTTCCACTGCACGGTTGCGCTTCTCTATTTCCGACTCAATTTGAGATCGTGTCACCTTAGCCGCCGGTACCTTTGCTGTCGTCTTGATGGAGTTCATTTCTTGCTCGAGTAGTGCTTTGGTTTCGGCCTTCTTGCGAGCCGCTTCCGCTTTGCGTCGTTCCTCTTCCTCCTGTCGTGAATGCAAGCGAAATGGCGAAATGGCTATTTAAATCATTCCTGAAAAAGAATACGGCCGATTGCATACCTTTTGCTTCTTTTTCTTCGCCAACTGCTTGTCGTCGTCTACCCAAAGCGCATCTTCGGCCGCTTTGGCTGCCCTATCGTTGGCGACCTTTTTGGCCTCCGCTTTGCGTTCCCGTGCCTCGACGGCTTTTGAGTTGATTCCCATCTTTTTCGGCATTGTAGCACTGGTATCCGAAAGTAATTTCGGCGATTTGTTGCTCACAGTAAAGTCGCTCCTGCTGCCGTGTTCGTACAACACATTCAAGGTTTTGGATACAGCCGCATGTAATTCACTCAATTGTGCACAATAGCTATGGTAAGCGAATCTTCACGCATAGTCGAATGTTAGATAATTATGTTTTCTTTAAATAAGCCTTTGTACAATACTATATTTCACTACATTCAAATTTTTACTGTGTAATCTCGCTGGCAATATTTTGGTAAACAAAACCATACTGAATTTGACAGCATGATTAGCAAGTAGGTTTATAAAGTAAGGTTGAATACTGTGTGCATTCAACGCGACACAGGGTGTCTCCAGAAATAACATTTAGAATCGATTTTGAAATTCAAGAAACGATCGTTCATTACGATTCCATTTGGTTTATTGTTACTAATAATTCAAGATCATTTATGTGTACCGTAATATCATCTTACTAAAACAAAAAAACAGCAGTGACTGTTTGTGTAGACTAGTTTATTGTTGTATTACTTCGTTAAACATACAATTCTTAGTGCTTAGTTCGTTCGCAATGGATGAAACAGAATAAATAAAATATCACTCTTGTTCGCCAGAAGCTTCGACCTTCCGTAAGCCATCCATCATTCTGTATGATCAACAGCGATGAGGTGTAAATAGTTTGCTTACATTTGTTCTAACACTTTCGTAACCATTTGTCGCATCACATCGAATGTGGCGTAAGTGCGAATGTGAGCAGTGTGCTTATGAATTCGGCAGCTAATTGTTTGTACGGAATCAATTTGAGACAGTAAAATAAGCTTACAGATCAATCACGCACACACATGCAAGCCCATACCGATGTTGAAACTGATCTTGTAACGATGGATTAGAATGGGTTGAATTTTGATTCATGCTACATACAGTAGGAGTTGTAAGTACGGCAAATGTACACGGAACATTGAATGGCACCTTCTTTTTTGTAATGGAATTGAGAAACCACTTTCTGCGCAACGGTATCAGTAGTAAACGAATCGTCCAAGTAGAAATACGATCGTTAAAGCACCTGCGATCGACACACGATCACGATGCAGTTTTGCTGCTCCATTATACTCCGCTTCGGTCACGTACTCCGGTACATGGCGTGTTTTGTTCATCATCCAGTAAAACGCGTCCATTTTATGTTTCCGCTTGAGTTCGCTTCCAACGTACTGCCGAATGCGTGAGTTGTAGTCGTTTAACCATTTTTTCTACACGGAAAAGTGAAGTAAATTGATTAGTAGTTTTTAATGACAAGACGGGAAACCCAACCCTTCTAACCTCTGGCACACTGAGTAAAGTGCGATCGATAAGCTTCCATTCGAAGGGCACCAATGTCACGTCCTGGAAGGCGAGAAATTTGTGTCCCGTTGGATGCATCTTGCCAGTATCCACTACTTCCAGTACGTTCTCCAATCGTATACCAAATGCTCCAGTTTTGTAGTATCCCGGTTCTGAAAGAATAATTGGAGATCAACTTAGTTCTTAGCTGTTCTTTCTTTTTTTGTCACTCTTTATGCATACCGTTAGAGAAGAAGTAACCCTCTTTGAAGGTGAACCTCTGCTTCGCTGTGTATGAAATACTGATGGGAGCTAGAAGTTAAGAACGAACACGTTACAAACTGTCAGGACATACCAAGTAAACCTTTCAACGCTTAGGACTACTCACATTCACGAACAGCCGAATAAGACCCAATACCGTGACCAGTTCCATGTGGGTAGTCGTTCATCGAGCCCCAGACCGGTCCCCGGGCCAGTGCATCCAGTTCGGCAGGCTTAAGATTCTCTGGGAACGTCAGCATCGACAATCGGATCATACCGATCAGTACGTTCGTGTAGGCTCGGATCTGTTCCGCTGTGGGTTCTCCTAGATGTAACGTACGAGATACCTCGGTCGTACCATCCTCATACTGGCCACCTGAATCGATCAGCACCATTCCCTCGGATAGCTCTACATTGGTACGATTGGAGGGCGTGTAGTTGGGACGACTGGAGTGCACTCCGTAAGCGACGCTGGTCGGGAAGGCGACTCCTTCCGAGTTGTTTTGCGTTTTTCGAGCTTGATCGATTTCACGGGCCAACGACAACTCGGTAATGTGATCGCCAGCAATAAACTGAGGAAAACAAAGACAAAGTGTGAAATTTGGAATACAGCTTAGGCTACTTCAGAAGACTTCTTCAAATTGTGATGATTTGTTTACTAACCCGTTCCTCCATCCGACTGAGCACCTCGCACATGGCCACTCCATCCCGTATGTGTGCCTGCCGCATTCCCTGGCGCTCCACCTGGTTCTTTTGTGCTCGCAGGAATATGATAGGAGACGGTCGCTCGAACACGATGTTTCGTGGGAGCGTAGCATGTATGGCTTCCGATGCACCAGTATCGAAGACCACAGCCGACGGCACCAGCAAACGATGCCAGTGCTGTGCCAATGTGCGTAGATCACGCCACACATCACCGTATTCCCGCAGCTGCACACAGTTCTCGTTGTGGCAGGAGTGTGCCTTCAGGTGGTTCTTCAGTCCGAGCGTTTCGCGGCTCGTGTTGGTGTACAGTATCAACTCCCGATGGGTTACCAACAGGTACGCCTTGAATACGGGTACGTGTGGGATATCGCTACCGCGCAAGTTCAACAAATACGCCACCTCAGTGAGCGAGGTTACGATCATACCGTCACACCGGAGCGCTGTCAGATTGGCACGCAACCTAGCCACCTTACTGTCCCACCGTTCACCAGCAAACCTCACCGGGTGCACCTTTATAGCACCGGAACGTGGCGCGGGCCGACGGCTACCCCATACCATATCGACCAGATTGCGATTGATGTGTACCAGCCGGATGTAGTCGGCGGTCAGGTCCGTTTCGAGCGCTTTCCACATCGGATGCGGTATCAGCTGTGGGTCGGCACCTACACGTGCTTCCGGCGTTAGCTCCGACAGCAGATATTCGGCAACGGATGGGCGCTCGCCCGTACGAAACAGTCTCCAGGCACAGTTTAGCTCCTGGTCCGCCTGGTCGAGAAAGCGTTCATCGGTCCAGAAGGCGGCCGATCGCATTAACACCACTGCCTCACCAGCCGTACCGCTGAACCCGGTCAAGAAGCGTATGCGTTGGTCCGATTCCATCAGATACTGGGACTGATGCTCGTCGTACATCGGCACTATATACGCATCCAGTTCGGCACTCTGCGTCGAGGTTCTGGTGCGCATCTCCGTACGTAGCGCCTGCAAACGCTTCATCAACACATTGTCTACACCTTCATAGATCTGAAAGCAGGGAACGCCACGCGCGGTGTGAGATGGATCAATCGTAAACCGACCACGGTGTGACTCACCTGTGTACGATCACGGCTCTGCTGGCATTTGGATCGTCGTATTCCTTGAAATTCGTTGGCAACCGTCCGGCCAACGATTGCCAAGAGGATGACCAGCGCTGTAGTGTGAGAGTGTAAACAGAACGTACAAAGGATGAGGTTTTACTTGCAGCTGCTGACGAGACCGGTCACTCCGGACGTCGATCGATCGGTGCCGTGGATTATGCAACAACGTTCTGCCAACTACAAACAGACAGACAACCCCTGTTTTCCAAATGGCGCTTGTTCTGGGTGGCGAACGAGTTTTCTGTTTGGTTTATAATCAGTACAGTAACGGAAAGGAAAAACGAATGCCCTGATGCGGTTTTCTTTGGTAAAGCATTGCCAGCAACAAAACAAAGACCGGGAAAGCCGGGGAGCTGTTTGGGGATGGGAGTTGGGAAAAGCGGTGATCGCGGAAATGTTTTTACCCATCTTGCCCTCACGCGAAAGTCGTTTAGGTGAGGGTTGGAAAAGCGTTATTGCACCATCGGAACGTGAACGCGGGTGTGGTGGACTGATGGTTGATGGATTTGATTGAGCAGTAGGTATCGAATAACACCACCACGATACGGTATGCCTGGAAGGCCTAGAAGAACGCCTTTTTTATCGATATCTGGGTGTGTTCGATCTGCTTGCGTTACATACAGCGAGGGAAGACCCCAAAACAACCACAAGGAATTGCAATGCATAGACGATGATTTACGCAAAGATGATGGTTTGTATGGTTCTTGTGGTTTGCCTACTTCGCAACGGTGGTAAGCGTGCGCCACTTCCCATCACGGCTGGCTGGTTGGATGGATTGAGCGGAACTTGGATTGTAAACTAATTTCGTTATTAACGACCTAATGATAGCTTGCGAGCGCACGCGTTTAGCACATTCGTCATTCGTTAGTCCCAAAAGAAAGGTGCTGAGCGGATCGTGAAATGGGGAAACACTATGCGACTCCTCCTCACACATGATGATTTGTATGCTGCTAATGTGTTGTGTTGTTTCGACTTCGTGACGCGAGGAGGCAAATAAATTTCTCCACGTCTCGTTTGGATCATACGTTATGGGTTCTAAGGGTGGTTGTCTATGATCGGGAAGCATAAACGGCTGTAAACATAACATGTGATTTAGGCAAAGGGAAAACAGTCCCGGGAAATATGAATCTTTGCAAAGAGCCATAAAACTCTAAACATGGATAATGGCCCTCAGACAAAGGCCAATTTTTAAAACACCAGTTTATGGAATTAATGTTAATCCCCCTACTAATACCATTTAATTGATGAGTATTTGTGTGTATGTGGGGGAAGAATGTGAGTTGCATGTGCGTTGAATTAAAAAGTGATTCAGTGTGCCAATTAATAGTTGTGCGGCATATTTGCTGTAACCTTCGACAGATTCTGCCCTCGTAGTTGTGAGAATGCATTACTCATTGTAAAACAATTCGATCTATCCGCAAGTAAAAAAAAACAAACGCAACACTTGCTGCGGTAATGAAACGCACACTGTGCCACGGCTGGTTAATTGGTTTAAGATGTAATTCATCAAAAAGATTCCACCGCCTCTAGTAATGCCATATTAATCAAATTCCCATTCCGGGGAATTGGGTTCCACGCTCCGGTTCGTCACAACCCGTCGGTGTTCGTTATTGGAGCAAATCCCATCCATCTGCACCTGAGGACCCGGACCGGACCGTTTGACCCTGTACGGAAGGTCCCACCCTACCGTTTCTGCCTAACCGGAAACGAGTTGCACGCGGGTGGAAGAAAGATTTGACATTTAATTGAATTTGCGCTCTTAATAGTATCGCGCGTTGATGATGTGCCGTTTTCACGCGTCTGTGTGCGTTCTTAACGGGCGCGAAATGGGTGTTATTGCAAATGGTCCTCCCGGGGAAACTATTGGAGCGTCTGTGGCGTCTAACAACACTAAGAACCAGATTCGGCCCCGATACAACGACGCGCGGACGCTGGCATGGCGCCAGTTATTCTACTCGCTATAAAGAGCAGCCATGGGTACTGTGGGTGGAAAAACGACAGTGGCAAGCTCGAACCGGGGGGAGGGGACAAGAAAAGACTCGTCACACAGCAAGAAGCGAACAAGAAAAATGCTCCCAAATGCGAATGAAAAACGGATATCGTGTTTTTTTTTCGTTGTTGGTTTTGTTTGGGGAAAAGAACATTCGGGTTTGAGTTTCCATTTTTCCATCTTCCATTTGTCTCTCTCTCCCCATCTCTCTCACTCTCTCTCTATCTGTCTGTTGCCATTATTCTCGCGGATAAGCGACTTGCTTCTGGCTCTTATCACACAACTCTTCGATATCCCACCCAGGACAGAATGCACATGTTGGATGTTCGTAACATTTTGTTTGTTGTCGGAACCGCACGTCGGGACAGCCGACTGTCCCGTTCGTTGTGCCATGTTTGTCTTAATGTTTTTTTTCCTCCCTCCCCTGCTTAATTTATTGATCTTTGGTTAGAAGGCAAAAGACAAACGAAATGGAAGAACTTTTTCTTGCCTGCTTACTGTAGCGTGGACATTCCAAGTTACCGAAGATGTCCCGGGGAAAACGTTCGTCTTGTTACTAGGGTCTTACGCAATCCGTGTGTCCTTCACATTCGTACCCACCCACATCAAGGACGAACACAATAAAGTCAGATGGTCGTAGCGTTTGATGGTCACTGTAACGCCCAAGTGAGCAACGTTATGTGTGGGCATTGATTCTAGTTCTAGCTCAGCAACTCAGCTATCTGTTGCGGTACGTTGATCACTTCCGCCGCTTTTTGGAACGAACGATTGGCGGATGATCGGGTGGTCTTCGTGTAGTGAAGCGGAGGTTTGATGTGGTTTTTTGTTTGTCTCCATTCTTGGGATGTTCTGGGTCATAAGTAGGTAGCCCTCCACTATCGCTACGGTCTGGAGGTGTTGCTGCCCATGGCCGTTCGGGAATGTGTGGCTCGGATACTGGTGCTGCGATACAAGAATTCAAGTTCAAGATCTAACGATCACTTGCTTTGAAGTGTGTTGTGCTACGCTGCTACTGTTTACGTCGGCTTCAAGTGATCGCGCACTTAGCGCTTCCAAGTGGAGAAGTAAACACGCACCGCAGTGGTTCTGGAATGGTGCGAGAATTGCGATATTTTTAACGTCCAATTGGTACAACAAACCGTTCAGCGGATGGGTAGAATTCCTGTAACGTACCACTTCAGATGGGAGCTAATCTAGCATTTAAGTATCAGTAATGTGAGACCGTGTTTGGCGTTTCGGAAAGTTGGATGGAATTAACAATAAGACAAACCTACAAAGTTTCCTCCGGTTGTAATGACGATTAATATCGCAAACGTGGAACAAATTTATTAGTGGGGAGTGAACCGATCAACCTCTCCAATAGAGGAGATCAATTAACGTTCGATGATGAACCGAAAGCTTTGGATAGACATACCAGCTCAAAATGGCGCACGGTTAAACATTGTTTGCCCTGTACGAGCGCTGTTCTCAAGACACCTACGTACCCGATCGTACGATCTGTTTAATCTTGCCTTTAAGTAGCGTCACTCCGTGTGTTCCGCTGTTCTGGCCTACGCCTGCTGCCTGACAGCGAAACTGTCAATCGTTTCCGCGGGCCCAGATATGGAAACGCGCTCCAAAATCGCTGCCGAACGCGTGCTTCGCATTTGGTTTGGGGCTCGAAACATGCGTTTTAACGAAGATCATGCTTAAGTATGCTCCCCTCAACTTGCTCGATCGATCGTTTCATTTTGTTTCCATTAGAATGGTTTTTGATTTGAATAGGATAAATAAATAATCCAACTTGTCGGAACACAGCGGTTGGGTAGCTGGAGGAATGGAACGGAGTTATGCTGAAGCTATTTGGTCTAGTGTGGTAGACACGCAACAAAACAGCTCGTACGACAAATCATGTAAATGTTATACAGTTTTGCAAATTTGTCAATAACAAAAAAAAGTATGCCTTGTTTGACAACATTTAAATAAGGTCAGCAAAACTGGAAACGCTTTTCTTTCGTTGTAATTGGAATTTCCCGTTTTGCTCCATAATCACACTCCTCCGTTTGGTAAACATGTAACGCTAATGTGAGAGCATGTAACGAAAACCATAATTTTTGCTCATAAAAGTTGTGCCCCGATCTTCAACGTTCATTTCCGATCGTGGTTCGATTTCGTCAATAGCAGCCTTGAAGATAATGTTGGAATTTCTAAATTTATCTTCCAAACATTCGTGAAGATGTTCGGCTATATGATTCATGTACTAGACGTAGGATCCGCTTTTTTTGATTCGTTTTCTTTTCCCATTACTAAACCCGGTCGCACTTGAACCCTTGCGAGGGCAGATGGCTCGTAAAGCGATGGACTGGAGCGGAAATCAACGCCACCGGCTGGTTCATCGAGCCACGGACACTGGTGAGGGAAGCAAACACTCCCAGATTTTTTTTCCTTCTCCGGGCACTCAGATTTTGAATCAAAGCCATAAAAAATACACACATTGCCGGTCGGTACACACATAAGCTGAATGAAAATACATTAAAACGCAACGTTAAACGTGATCCGAAAATAGCTTCTAATCGTGTGACTGTTCTGGATCGGAACTGGAAAATTTATGTTCTCTACCCCGCATACACACACACGCACACACGTGAAGCTGATGGAGGCGCGCAATTTATCGCGCGCTTCATCGACAGCGTGATACGATCGAAGTCCGTGATCGATTCGTGTGTGATTCAGTAGCGGAACGCGGATGGGATTGGTAGTCGGTGGTGGTGTGGAATGTGATCTTAATCTCACTCTCAAA
>KI423934.1:11080-24547 GCA_000473375.1 Anopheles culicifacies | reverse complement strand
GGCGTAGAGGAGCACAGCGAGCTCGTTGGCTGGATCAAGTGGAGTCAGACCTGAGGGATATCGGATGCAGCCGGGGGTGGAGGAGTGCAGCCATGGACCGAGTTTCCTGGAAACGGATTGGACATCAGGCCATGTCTATTAGACGTGCTCCCTAGGAGCAGGCCAACAAAGAAGAAGAAGAAGAAGAAGAAGAGGGGGGAAGGTCTTTAATCGGCAGGACCAGAGTTCGAATTCTATCCAGCCCGTTGTTCCCGCGTAGTGAGAGGACTGATTATCCTACTTCTACTTCTTCTATGGCTCTACAACCTGAAGTGATCTTCAAGCTGATCTGCCATCATTTTCTGGCTTCCATGTCTTGAAACCACCCGCAACAGGATATTCAGTCCTGCGTACTGGATAAACGGCTCGAATGGGTGTCGGACCCTGATTCTGACGTTTAAGAACGTCGCCACCATCTCCTGGGCCATTAAGTCGCTCTGTCTATTTAACTACGTGGCACGAATAAGTCTCGTAAACCCTTATCTGATCGTTATGCAAAGTATGAAGTAGAGAAGATGTGTATTAGTATTTTTCTTTAACTCGTGAAGAACAGCCAGGCCATTTTGCTTACAATTAGGGACTTAACTCCAGCCCAATCAAGCATTCAATTCATAGCATTTGGGAGATAGTTTCTCCTTGAAACCGCGAACGAGTATTATATCCGGGATGGATGATATCGACATTGACCTGTAGCAGTTAATTAAGATATAATATATACGATATAAAAATAGGACATAGAAGAGGATGAAGCTAGAGGAGTCACTCAGGCAAAACATTATTTACCCGAAAAACTTCAAAAATCATGCTCCCCCAAGAGATCTCGAAGCGGAGTATTAAAGGATTTTCCAATGCTGCGTGAACTATGTCCAACAAAGAGGATCTTGAAGCGTCGTTTTCTACGAAAGACCTTAGAAGATATTCTAAATCTTGGAGTCCCACGCCACTCCACGTGTTAATAACACGTGCTGGAGAATTAGAGGTATCCTAATCACTAGGGCCAACTTTGCCTCTAGGTGAGATTCTGAAACGGATGAAGTATTGGTTGATAGTGTTTAAGAGATGTTTCGACACCTTTCTATTTTGCAAACTATTTGAGGTGATCGAAACTACTCCCAAGTACATTAGTAGTAACTCGGAACACATATCGGACTTACAAAGTGGAATTCTCCAAAAATTGAAATTGATTAGAACAAAGTGTAGATATTACTCTAGTGAACGCTCAGTTTCCAAAAATGTCTTAGAACCAGAACTTCAAAGAGTTTTGATCGAATACAAAAACCTACTGAGCGTTCCATCAGCGTCCCACATACTTTGTCAACGTGCCTTGTGGGACATTAAAGAGCTCGTGAGGTGTGTTTGAAGATATGTTGCATGTACACTTCCACATAATAACTATTTATCCCACACAGATCTTGGACGAAATATTTGTTATGAATTTAAAGTAATATCTTTAAGTAATTGCATGTCTTCAGACATGTATTTTGAACTTCAATTCAGCAGAATGTAATATCATACGATAAACTTGCCTCCAACGATCATAACGAACCATCCACTGATGACATTCCATTACTATTCTCGGATATCAGACCCATTTACACCCACCGACTCTACCGGAACACATCTCGCCGTCACGTCACGCGTTTGTAGCAAATTTGCGCGCGACTAACTCCCCGAGTCAGACTCCCCGATCCAATTCCTAAACAAATAAAAAAAAAAAACTTCAAACCTTAAAAACACTAGATCGTTGTGGTAGTGTCAAAGCATGCTTTGCATCCGATCGTAGGCCGGGACACTGGGTGGCAAGTGTAGGCCGCGCTTACATGACCGAAAAAATCCGGGGGCCACATTGCCACGATGCCCACACCCGTGCCACCCCCCGGAGGAGTGAGAGTATTTCCATCGATCCGCCCGCGTGGACGGGTTTTCGGGTTAAATTTGGTTCGTCCGTTGGTGGAGGATTGCTGTCTCGTGCTCCGGTTTGGCGTCCGCCAAAGCAAATCCATGGCCCAGGCTGTCTTCACACTTTCGTTTCGACGCGTCAGTACGGTTCGGGCATTGCGGCTGTAGAAGCGGTCAATTCTACCGCGACCCGCGTCAAGCGTTCGCAGACGTACGGAAGCTACCTATCTCGCGACGGTTCTAAGTACTGGCGTAATTGGTGTGGCCACGCATACACACGTCTGGATCGTGTTAGCTGCCCCGGTCAGCTGCTCTGGAGGTCACGATGTTTTTCCCGGTCGAGTGCAATTAATCGTGTTTCGTATCGTGGCGAGTGAAGTACACATGGTGATGTGATAAGAAGCAATGAAATTTAAGCGACCAGTCGTCTTATGAAGTGTTTACTGCACATACGATCAGCGCTGCTGGGTGTAGAGAGTGTCCATCAAGAATGTCTAAGCGTTCCATTAAATCTTTCTCTACAGCAGTGTACATCCGTGTCGGCAGTTTTGGATAGAATTCGGTCAGTAGTGTAAGTGTGAGGTTCATTATTGTGTATTCTGTGCGTGGAATCCTCGCGTCGATTTAACCGGTTATTTAGGATGCATCCGATACGTGCTACAATACCTACCGTCACACACAATGCACCACAATCAGGCATGTGTGTTGTGCCTTTTCTTTCGCGCATTTACTAGCACACCGATGTTACCGTTCGCAGTAGGCACGTCACGAAAAGTGCACACCAGTGCCGCAAAGTTATACTTCATTCGTTTCGGTAGGCTGTCGCATATTCTGATCCGGCTCGTAGAGTAGTAGTTAATCATAGCCGCACATCCGGTCGTTGCGCAGTGTGTGTGGTGCGGTTATACTGTGACGCGATTATTCGTCGCCCCGTTCTAAGCAGATTTGGTGCGTATCGAGTGATCTTAAAGCTATCGCCATGCCTTTTTTCGAATGCTGCATGTGTTTTTTTTTGCTGGCCTGTGTTGGTGACAAATCTGCGGCTTACTCTTTGTTTAAGTGACGAGTGATGATTCAAACGAGTGACGAAGTGTTGTGCGGTTTTGTTTATTGTGCGTTGATATACGATCGAATAACTCACCGAATCATGTGAGCTTCTACTCAGTGCATGTATGATTTCAATGATCAAATGAAAAAGTGAATGATCAAATGGGAAGTGAAAGATGTGTTAGAAAAGAAATAAAACTATCATACAAGCGTTTTCCAACTTGGAGTTATCCGTCAAATATAGGTTTATAGAAGTTAATAACTTGTTGGAAATGTAATGAGATGAATGATCGTTAAATTATCGTTTGGTAAGTTAAATTAAGAACGTAGATACTAAGTATTGTTTTGCCGGAATGGTTTCTAGTAAGCAGACGAAGTGACATTTTTTTGGTTTGATAGGTAGAACTAACTCTCAATTCATCCGTTTTCAGCTAATTATCGCGTGATATACTCAAGGCTAGCTTTATTTACGTATTATTACCCGAAAATTGGGCCATTTTTGTCATGGGTGGCCGACACTACTACCACCTGTCATTTATTTCTTCTTCGTCTCTGGCTCTACAACTTCGAGAGTCCTTGGCCTGCTATTTCTGGCTTCCATGATTTAATGTGCCCGTAACAGGATAGTCAGTCCTGCGTACCGGGGGAACGGCCCGAATTGGATTCCCGTTCCCGAGAACCACTCCTGTCATTTATTTACAATTAAAATATTATGTTTTAAAATAATGAAACAGTCGTCCATGTTAATCTAGATAATTAAAGTTGAAGGTGCGGCTCGATAGCTTTGGAGATTGCAGCGCCAATATTAAACGAATGGAACGGAGTTCGAGTCCCATTCGGACCGTTTCCACCGTACCCAAGACTGACTATTATGTTGAGTGTAATTTCATGTACCTGAAGTCAGTAATGACTGGCCAAGACCCCTCGAGGTTGTAGAGCCATAGAAGAACTACTAAATACTAAGTTGGTCTACACCAAGGGAGAAAAAGCCTGAATGAATTTAAACAAAAAACTAAATTGTTGGGCGTACCTATTCTACCTTTTCATCTGTTATGTAAAAGCTATTCCATAAAAGGCCTCTTACATAGTGGAATATGGAAAAGTATTGGCACATTAAATGGCATTTGATCTGCTTTTACCAGCTGCCAAGAACTTCGTTTCCGACGTTTTCTACTATAATAAAACGAATGACATCCAAATTCCGGAATAATTCCTTTAATGTTTGATGACCTGTAGTGAAGCCCTAATAAGGATAAAGCATTCATTTTGAATCCCCTTTGACAGTAAAGGACCCAATTTGATCCTTGGTCCCCCCGTAGCATGAATAGAACCTTCTTGATTGAACATTCTAACGCCAAAAGTTAACAAATTAGACATCTCCTTCCGTGATAGTTGAAGATCGGAAATTGAGGCTCAATCATGGCCGGCGAAAAGGCCAACAGTGATAATGGATAGGTCAGTCTTTATTTTACACCTGTCAAATCCCGGATTTGATGTTTGATTCTATGGATCTGATAAAACCAACCAAAATGAACCATGAACACTAGCAACGTCTTGAATGCGATCCTGTTTATAATACAGGGAGTACGCCTCCCAAAGGTATCGCATTTCTGATTAATATGTAATTATGAGCCTACGCCTCCTTACGCACGTGATGTTACATAGAACCCATTTGCCGGGATTGTATTTCCAGGAGTAGGCACAGAATTCACCTAGGAGTAGGCACAGAATACCTTCCAGGAGCAACGTGCATAAACTAACGCCACAAAATGGAACATTTGCGCTAAAGACTCAAAAACAATCAACCAACAAGCATGGGCTGGTGCGTGGCAAAAACATTCCCAATTCCACTGGCCTTATGGATTTGGGCAACCAAACATCCTCTGCATGCAAGGTGAGCCTTTTCATTTAATTACGCGGCTAATGCCGTAAGTCTTCCTACTGCAACACTCCACCCCCCCCCCCCCCCCCTTTCTGGCGCTTCCCCATGGAGTTGGGCTTTAACTCAGCTTATTCTTCAACAAGGCGCCATACGTTTCGTGTATAAACTGCACCAAACTGCACTAATGCGACACCGATCCCGGTCAGATAAATGGCCCAAACTCCCACACGCACGCATCCATGGAACGCGTGGCTACCTAGGCCCACGCATCTTCAATGTACCGAAATTTCGCCCACTCTCATCACCGATGGCACCCTCCCGAAATAAGAGGAGGGTCAAGATAAAGCGAGAGAGTGAGAGAAAAAGATAAAATAAATACTATAATAACACCTCAATAATCGCATCGCAGCGCAGGCATATCGGAATTGCACCACCGTGAACTGGGCACGCGATAAGGATGCCTATGTATGCCTTTTTATGAGCTTCCCATTTCATCTGTGTGTGTGTGTGCGAGCCGTTTCGGTCGGTCGATGATGGTAGATTTGCTTCTTTATTTGCTGACCCGTCACGGGAATGTTCCAGTTGATTGGTTGATACCATAAGGCATGTCATGTTATGTTTTATGCATTTTATGCTTTATGTTTTGTGTAGCTCACTTTAAAATTATTTGTCCTGTCTTTCATAAGATACTGCTTGTTTATCATTCGTTTGTTTTATTTTTCGTCCTTTACCAAGAGTTTAGGATCCTTACGGGGGCTTTTTTTGCGTTGAAGCCTATGCTACCATGCCTGGGGAGTATTTTTGCTTCCCGAAATGTAGTAAGCAGCCCCGGTTTTAAGTGTATTGTGCATCTTACTGTGTAGGCATGCTTCTGTACGTGCGGACAGGCTGACGGTGTGTGGGCAGCTATTGCCGGTACGTACGTGTGCCCGGTTTGTGACAACCCACCTAATATCGTCCCACTCGCTATACGGCCTCCCACCAGTGACAACCCACCCACCCACCCAGTGCGAGCTGCAAACCTTCAGCCGGACGGACGGATCTGTTGTCGCCCGTTTTCTTCACTTGCTCGCTGGGGTTGTGTACGGTTTGCTCCGTAACCATCGCACCTTTCGTTCACGCACACGGGAAGTGTCTTTCGATTGTTCGCTGCAGTGTGCCCGCCATACTTGTCGCCCCGGTTTTATTGGCCACCTACACACAAGCGTTATACGTTTCCCTTTTTGCACGTAGCTACCCACTCCTTGGGGTGGTTTTATTTCTCATTCTAACACGTTCTCTCTCTCTCTCTCTCTATCGTTCGTGCTTGGTGTTACAACTCTTGTCTTGCTTACACACAGTCATGATATCGGTAGTATATTTCAGGCGGGATTCGACTTGATTCCTGGTCCTGGCATCTTCCTTCTACGTACATCCACACATAAACACACTCCTATTCGCGTTGCTACCTACACTATCTTTCCGTTTCAGCAATGATCTCGCTCTCGCTCTACGCCAGTACCAAACTCTCGCCTTGTGTCTTCCAGTTCCGCTCACGCTGCTTTCACGCCATTGATTCCCTGGAAGCAGCGCGTAAAGCGAGCACGTTGTTTTTCCACCGGGCACCGGGCCGTTTCATTCACAATTTTTTCGTACACATCCGCTCAACTGTTCGGTTTCACGCGTTCGCCCAGTCCTGTTTGCATCCGGAAAAGCATAACCGCGGCGTACAAGCATCAAGGAAAAGCGTGCAGTTTTTTTGGTTCCTTTCATCCCGCACGTCCACAATGGACGGTAATTAAATCAACCGCTTCCTGTAAGTTTCCCACAGTGCGCGAGTGAGCGATAGTGTCGGTGTTGTGTAAATAAAACGACTTCCAAAAGATTTGTTTCACTTCCGTGAAAGCGACCAACACGTGGAGTCAGTCGTAAACTTTATTTCGGTACGTAGTATAACATTGTGTCTAGAGTAAAGAATATTGTAGAATTAATAAAACAAACAGAACGTTTTCATAGAAATTATTGTTTGTTTCAAATTTAAAAAGAATCATTTGGATCTTTAAACTAAAGTATTGAATTTAATAACTATTTTTTTAATAATTTGTTAACAAAGTGCAGTAGAAGTAAACTCATGTGTAAACAGAGTGACCAAAATTTTACTCAGCAAACCTACATCCCACACACACACACAAAAGCTTCATTCATAAATTGTGTTGAAATTCTTCGAGCTGCAGTTGCCGGCACTTTTACGGGCAACCAGGCGCCTCCAGTGCCTCGCAACATTACTAGAAGGCTCTCGGCGACCAATCGAACCAACGATGCTTTACGGTTCAACTAGCAACCGACTAGAAGTTTCAAGCCTACTCCAACGTCTCTAAACAGCCGGCATAACACAACAAGTGGCTAACGTTACCAACGGTAACGGCGTAACGCCCACGTGCCTGCCCGACTGCTTACCATCATCATCGAATGTCCTGGAAGTACGCATGGAAATTTCAAACATTTTCTAATTTGTTGTGGTTTTGCTAGCATTTCCCTTTTTTTGTTTTGTTTTGAAAACTGCACACTCAACTCCATTATATTCCATTCAAATTCTTTCGCACTACAAAACATCGCTTTGTCCTGCTTTCACGTGTTTGTGGCGTTGTTGCAGGCTCCTTACGACTTACTTACGGATATGGTGTCTTCATCAAACCGGGAGCACCTGTTGCTCACTTTCTCCATTTCATTTCGCTTACTCACGGCCATTACTCTCGCCGCCATCTAATGCCGAACATTTGTTTTCCCGACCTCACCTCCAGCCCACACATACAGACGTGCGCGCGTGTGTGTACCACGCGTTCGTCCGGTCGCTTTACCGGCCGCTCTTATCGGTGCACTCTCTCTCGCTCGCTTGCTCGTGCTCTCTCTCTCTCTCGCTTGCTCACTCTGTTGCCCACGAGACCCAGCTGTCACACTCATGCCCGGGCCCGTTTATCAGTCCTCGGAAGCATGTCGTCCAAATCGTTGCGCATCGATAATACACACGATCTGAGCTGATATTGTGCCAATTTGGCCGCATGAATGGCGTACAGTTCGAACTTCATTCATTAATCGTTCGATTGCGTTCCCGCCGGCAGGACGCAGTTCGGTGTAGCGTGCAGCCGTGGCCAAATGCCATGTGGTGAAAGGACTCCCTTCGGTTTAGTGTACGTGCGTACAGGTGGGTAAAGATGGCCGACTGCAGAGAGTGTTACTTTCGGCAAATGTCACATCAATAGTAGTAAGAACAGAAACAACATTTGAGAAGAAACGTGTTTTAAAAACAAAATGTGACGTAGTTGTTGTTGCTCCAACAAGATCATTCTGGCTACACACGCTCACATCCACAGCGTTGAACTTGAATACCGCCAAAATAAAGTGATTGCTAAAAGTGATGTGGATTTTGTGACGAAATTAACTCGATTATACAAACACCAACCCCGCACTAAGCGGGAACGCATATGTAAGCGTTTGGAACGCTCTCGCTCTCTCTCTCTCTCCCACACGGACGTCACCGTGTGTTTAGTGTTCCGGATGGGATCCGGATGTGTTAGTGAATGAGCGAATTTTGAAGATCGCGGTCACGTATGCATCAAGTGGGTAATATTTGCTAAGTTATGATCGTGAATAAACCTCACTAGCGATCGTCATCATGCGCCTCCCTCCCCTCCCCCCTCAAGAGGATGAGAGACGTCTTATTCTTGCTTTCTTTACTTATCTCGTAAAACCCATACATTCAGCCCCGTTCGGCTTTCGTTTGACATTTTCAGCTTGGCAGCTTGCTCGGTCTCACCATCGTACGGTCGTACGTTTGTGTTGCATGCACGATCATCTACCCACAATATACACACCCGCACAACGGATACTAAGTCGGATACTAATAAACCCACCCAACCCGATGATCCGCCAGCACCTTCCGCATTTGAGCCGTACCGGGGAGGGCAAGAAAATTCGTCACCGCACTGGGTGAGCTGGCCCGTCTCCTTCTTTTCTCTGGTGTGATGTGTTTTTCTTCCTGTAACCCCCCCACACCACCCGCGCTTGCTGCCTCCACACCCCCACAGTTTTGCCCGATGCGCACAACGTGCGCAGCTGCTTTAGCGCAAACGTGTGTCCGGGAAGTTGGTACACTTTCATTCGACGAGCACGAATCGGTGGTTCAGTTTGCGAAACGATCCGTATTTGAAACACCTGAGTCCGGTCGCGTCTGCCGTTCGCGCGTGACAGTTCTGGTGCGGGTTGAACAGTTGATTGTACTATCGGTGCGATTTTGAACGAAACACAGCTCCGAACTTCAAAGTGCGAAGTATAAACGAATATTACGAAAACTCCTTTACGAGACGAGCTAGTATCCGAGCGAGTGTGCCGACGTGCTGGTGAAAGCGAAAGAGTGAGCAGAAGCTTTAAAACTTCTTTTCGATTTATTTAAAACGTTTCCTTACTTCGGAACTTTAATATCTAAACATATAGTAATGACTTTTACTCGGGAAAAACATCTTCAAAAGTCAAATTTTATTTAGCCGACGGTAAATTTAAATTTTCAAAAACTCCATTAATATAAACATATTAGTGAAAACATAAAACCGTGATTATAAATCTTGTGGTTTCTTTTGATTTGTTTCATTTCACGTTTATTTTGTGTGTGACGAATGTGTTGACGGAATTTCGGTTTTGGAATAGTGCTTTGATATCGACCATCCAACAGTGTTCTGTGTAAGGCTACCTCATGAAATAATACCAACGTTATAACGATCATACACCAGTGCTTTCTACAAATGTTCCTTTTAACCTGGAGCTAATAAGAAGTGTTCTATGTGAGCTAAATGAGCCCATACATGTGTGTTTGTGTGTGTTTTGAGTGAAATTGTGAAACATATCGTGATTACATTACATACCCGTGTTTGTTGAAGCGTAACATGGTGATTATTCATTAAATTCATTCAACTGTGCGAACAAGCGATGCGCTTTTGTGTGTTTTCAATTATGAATGCGTGTAGTTCCAGTGTGCGTCGGTATTGACAACGTTTGTTCGCGCTAATGGAGTGTTTATCATTTCTTACCGTTTGTTCTCGTTTCGTTTTGTTTTGTTCCTCCGTCCATTTTGTGTGTCGTCGTTCGCTGTGCCGTGCGTGCCCGTACGTTGACGGCAGAGAAAATGTTAGCTATGCGTCGTGAAAGTGACCCCATCTATGGTAGTGTAAGTGCAACGACTAACCTCAATCTGCTGCATCACCACGCGCACCATCATACCCATCACCATAGTCACCATCACCACTCACCGGCCGGACATTCGCATCCTTCCAACGGTGCCGCTGTGACCGAAACGTCTCCCGGTGGCCGCGCGTCCGAAAACGGCACACAGGGCGGATCTTCGGCAATAGGCGGTGTGACGGATCATACGGGGCAGGGAGCGTACCACGGTCACCCCCTGGCACAGCCACAGTTGCAGCAGGATCATCAGCAAACGCTTCCGCTGCATCATCATCACCACGGTCATCGTGCGGCGTTGTCACCGGCAACGACGGCCAGCTTTGGACACGGTGGATTCGCAACGCTTTGCAACGGCACGTCAGCGAACGGTTTATATCCTGGGTTCAACAGCTTCGGACTAAATCGTAGGTTTCTGTCACGCCGAGGTAACGTTTGGGCCGGTATCTTACCACGCTCTTCTGCTTTGCTTGCTCCTCTTCGTCAACAGCACCGAGCGGCAGTTCTGGTACGGTTGGCCGTTCTACACACCCGGCGGCGTCCAGTCTCGACGAGTACGTCGATATACTGCAAGTCCAGCAGCTGCTGCTGGAGAATTCTTCATCCGCAGCGACAACAGCGAGCAGCTCGACGGTGGCTAGCATAACAACGGCATCCTGTACCTCCACCACCTCCACCACCACCACCGTCACCTCCTCCTCTTCCTCCTCAACGCACATCCCAACCGTTTCCACGGCATCCTTCTTCTCGCCAGCATCCATCCCGTCCAGCTCAAGCTCTAGCTCATCGCTAACGTCCTCCACCGCGCACAATGCTAAAAACCGTCCAAAAGTGAACCTGCAGAAAGCGGCCGAGTTTTCAGCAGCGAACCAACTTCAAGGTAAGTGGCTTTATCGCTCATTCGTTACATTGCGTGCTAGCACTATCTGCGCAACTAGAAAAAAAACGGTCGTTTTCCTTTGCCGTGGGATTCCCCGTTTTCCACACCGTAGTGGAAACACCGCTCACACATGCTTGTTTTGGCTGCATTTTGCAAGCAACCACTGCTCCAGCCATGCCGTCTATGTCAACGTGTACGGGCGTCTGCGAGGCGTCCACTCCATCGCGCATCGTCACGTCAATTTGTGCTAAATTTATTAATAAAACTAGACACTTTTATCATTAAGTCCATTAGCGTTATCGTTTAATTAAAGCTGTCGTCTTGGTCACTCGGGCCGTGGTGGCCAAAGTTTTCAGCTGCTCTGGCTGGCCCCGGCTGTGTAGCCTTATGCATCTTGCTGTTGGCACAGTTCGTTTGATAGATTTTTTTTCTCCACTTCTTGTTCCTTACTTAATCGGACGCGCCTGAGACATGTTGGTGAGAGCAATTTTTCGTCGATTTGTTACACGCCGGCTTGGTGAAGCTGAAAACTGGGCGGTTGATCGTGGTGACTTGGTGACACTGTCATTCGCTTGCAACATAAATCCAGTGGAGCGAAGAAAACAAATTTAGGTACCGATTGGCGGTGGGCAGTTGTAAAGATTTCTAATGCAATTGATTGGCAAATGGAATCTGATGTATCTCATGAGTGCCCACTCGTCTAGTGTATTCGGGAAAGTTCTTCGAACAAGGCGTCAAATATCATTAAAAAAATACACAAGTAATGGGGTTTGAAAACAACGTACTGTGAAATTTGGGATCTTTATTTCAACTTCTTGTGTGGAATTGATTTGAGGAATAAATATCCTCAAATATATTGAAGATTTTTTTCTAAATATCAGTTAATTTTCTTACGCATCTACTACTAGTTAAAATTTTTTGTGGGCAATTCCACGCATGGTCTAAAAAACTTCTATAAAATTATGTTGAACCAAACATTGATGCGATGATTAGCCTGTCCAAGGCTTTCAAAGATAAAAAATATATTATGCTAGATTTTTATCAACCTACGGGGGAAGTAGATGGCCACCTATGGACCTGTCTAGTGTCAGTAAAACTTAAAAAAAAATCTCCTCTCTGCTGCGCAACAGAACCCATTCTGAACGTGGGATATCAACGCCATTAGTGCATTCGCCTATTATTTAGTATATTTTGAAACTCGTTTTAATGTAGTAGAATATTTTAGGGTTCCGGATGTCTATAGCGCATTTTGGGTATAGCTCACGATTTTCTTAAGCAGCCAATATGATAAGAATATCTTCAATTTTTGGGACCTTGCCTGCATTATGTGTAAGATTTACAAAAATCTTAATCCACCTCTGTATTAAGCTGAAATAAGTAATGACATTTTTAATTAAAAACAGAGTTAAACGGAAACGGATATTAGTACTGGAATTATTAACGTTTTATAAGCCGTTCTTAATGTTAGTTACCAATACTTAAGTAACCTGTACGTTACAGTGCTTGTAGAGTTTTTGATTATTAATAATTTTAAGAAGTATTTTAGTGTTATACATATTTAAGTCTTTATAACAAAGACACGAAATACCCCTTTCGCTTATTGGTAAGAAATTTTGACACACGTTTCAGCTAGAATCGGGTCAGGGAAGATCGATGAAGATTGCAATCCCTTCTAACGATATTTATCAACAGTCAATGTGATAAGAATACCTATAATTTTATAGGCTCTATCTTTCATTTCGTATAGCGCTTACAAAGAGCTTTATCTATCCCTGTATTAAACTAAAATAAAAAAGAGCAAATTTTAAATCCTCATTTGATCACAATTTGACGTTTATTGGTATATAACAGATAGCATACGCAAGATTATATAAATAACGAGTACTGGAGTTATTATCGGATTCATAGTCATTCCCTTTCGATTATAATGCATGTAACCAAGCTTCCATTACTTAAAGAACTCTTGTTTAATCTTAACAAGTGATTTAGTTTTAGACGCTTATTTCTCTTCATCTAAAACCGATTGCAAAACTTGCAAGTTCTCATTGTCCTCAAGACTAAATGAAGGACTTGATAGAACTAATTTAATTCATGTTCAAGATGCAGCAATTTGGAACAGATTTCAAGCAAAATGTCAGCAAGATTAGCATAAAACTTATCATGTGTCATTAAGAACCACTTTTAAGAGCTGGTAAGATACGAAATGGCGAAATGTCCGTTTTTTGCGCGTTCAAGAATATTTCTATTTCTAAACAACAGCTTGGAAGAAAAAAGTCAGTAATAAACAGTTGTTTTTAGCATCTAACTTATTCTTGCTTAGCGTAACGATCTACTCGATTGTGTCGGTCGTATAATGGTTTACAAGACTTGGAAATACCGCGTTGTTGGATAGACAGTCCGCACTACGGAGTACGATCCGGACGGGATTTGAAAATCGGCCCTGTCGTTTTGAAGACCGGCGTCGCTATGGTATCTTCCAATGGAACGCCTTTTTAGTATGGAACTCTTGGAA
>KI423933.1:0-15216 GCA_000473375.1 Anopheles culicifacies | reverse complement strand
CATACGCTTTGGTCTAGATGTGCCATTGGGTTTGCTTTATGTTACTTTAAAGCTAAGTGAACTCACAAAACCTCTACTCATAAAACCCTCATTACGACCGGATGCGAAATCCTTTTTTTTCTAATTTCAAATGTGGTTCACCTTATAAATTTTGCGATCGTTAATGCAAAGCGTACACCCATAACGCTGTGTTACGATTAGTTTTTGTTTTTTCTTCTCCAGATTGCCTCTTTATTTCGAGATATCTCCCTGCTTCTCTCGCTCGGCAAATGTTTAATTGGTTGGTTCGTGACTAGGAAGGTTACAATTTGTCTCTGCCTGAAACCGCACGCCCGTACACTGCCAGATTTAGAGTGTATTTAAATCGTAGAAAGTGATCTCATTACACTGTACCGCAAGCAGGCAGCGAGATGGGAAATAAAATTTGAAGCAAAAACACTATTACACATTTCTGATCCATTCTGTTTGCCGGACGAGCGCAAAAGGGTTGTACGGAAGGCTAGGAGGAAACAAAAAAACAGATCTTTTATTTAAATCTGAACGCATGCGCATACTCTTTACCGCCGACCCGTTCGGTGGACGCACGCTTCTTTAATTTAATTATATGGCGTGAGCATAATATTAAGAGCATACTTCCTAAACCCCACAAGCGAACGAATTTTGGCTATCCCATTCTACAGCATGTTTTTTTTTTCTTCTTACAATGGCCTCGTTATGTTTCTTTTTTTTTTTCGAGCGCGTGTGGGGCATTCTCTTTGTCTCCAACAGGTACACTTCCCATTCCCCAGTGTACGTTTATTTACTTGTTTGTCTTCGCCTCTCGCTCACGGTCTCTTGAACGGATTAAAGCCCTAAAAGATAGATATTCGTCAAGACGAGTGTGTCCAGCGTTTTTGGGGATGCTGGTGAACTAGTTCTCCATTGGAGCCGTTTCTAATGACGCATAATTGTGTCTCGTTACGATTGGGCCGGGTCGGGAAGAAAAACGACGGTTTCGTGGGTGATGAGTATGATTAATCTCCGGTCGCACGAGTCGCCGAAAACGGCCCCGAAAGACGCAAGACACAAAACGCATAAGTCAACCTCGGTGCTTGGCCGAAAGCCGTTTATCCGTGCGCTTTCTTGAGGGGCTTGCGTAGATGTGGGCAGAGATGTAGATGATATAGTGAAGAAGTGGGGAAGAAACAAAAACAAAAAAAAAGATACACTGCCGAACGTCCATCAAGCCGCCAGAGCACACCGACGGAAGTGCCAACCGCTGTCACAAATGTCCCGCTAGTGGCGTTGAAATTACTCACGATTCCAAGCTACCAGACTCTCGATGCTTCCTATCTGATGCTAGCAAAGTGAAGTGAATAGAAGCGAAAAATAAACGATTCTGTTGTTGGACGGTATTTTTTATGTTTTGTGGAACACCCAAACGTAGCATCAGCCTCAAGCCGAGCGTATAAACGAAAGACTGCACACGAAAAAGCGACGAACCCCAGTTGGTTTGGAGCGTGTGCGCCGCATGTCACCGGCAACGATTCTCACACTCTGCGCCGCCATGTTTTCGGCATTGAATTGGGGCCACGCGCTGTGCGTCGTGATTGCTGAACGTTTCAAGAACCAACGTTGGCCTTGATGGTTCGGTGTGCGGCCAGCGTCCAATTGCTCCGCTCAGTGACATATCAGGTTGTTGTGGGGTATTTGTACGCCTCCCTCCCAGATATGGCGATGTAACGTTTTCCCGCGATGGATTTAACTGTTAAAATCCTCATCAAGATTATCTGGTTGACCTTTTTTTCGCTTCTTCTTCCTTTGCTTCTTCCCCATGCACGAGAGAGCGCTCTGCGTAGATGGGAAGATTTATTTCACGCCCGTTTTCGCTGGATTGAAACGTGATCTATTGCCCAAAATGCTAGATTCGCTAGCGCTTGGCTGAATCGTCATCATCCACCACCGGGGGCCCTGCTAATGAGCACCTTCACCGTATCGCAGATGAAAGCAACAATGGAAAAATCAATCGCAAACCATTAAAACGTGATGCTATTCGGTGCTATCGGTGCTGCATACCGTGATAGCCATCGCGGTTTGATTCCTGTACTACTTTGTAAGAGCACGTTCTTGCCATTTTTAACACGATTCCGGATCGGAAGAGGCGAAACATCGGCACGCATCCTAGCACGCTCCTAGCCCGGCGGCCTCTCGTGTATGATTACGACCGATTACACCGGTGCCAATTGCGGTGGATAATAAAACAAGGGACCAAACACATGCGAGAAAATGACAGATAAAGATAGATCTTTCCTGCCAGCATCTCTGTGGCTAATCATCGGCCGCAACCACACGCGAACGAATGCGACCAAATTTGTGATCGGTAATTTTAATCGCATCACGAGCGAAGGAGCGATCGAGCTCGGTTTCATCTGCACGCCTTAAAATGGACAGCAGTCGCGGTGTTTGTGCACGGTCCGAAGTGAAAACCGATTGCAAACATCCAGTACGAAGAATCTCGCCAGTTACTCGCGCATCTCAGGATGTTATAATATTTTAATGAATTAATTAAATTTTCCATTACTCCTCACGTACCCGGTGCGTTGGTGCGCGGTGCATCTCTCGTGGAGAGTAAAAGTAAACGATGCAAACGGTGCGTCAAACGGAACGAGATTCACACGCTGACCAGCGGACCGGTACGGAACAGGTTGTACGACTCTGTGTGTCTGTGATTAACCACACACCATTTTCCTTCCATTTTTTTCTTCTCTATCCGATCCAGTTAATACCATCGTGGTCAGTTAAGCTTATCGCTTGCAGGCGTGGTGATGTCTCTCCACCGTCCCGGAACATGGTTCCCATTAGTTTTGCAACAGCGTACACGGTGAATGTGGATTTTTCCGAGTGTTTCGAATGTTTTCTACAACTTCCGGACCGTTCGAATGTGTGTTTTGTATTTTCTCACACGAAACACATCGATGCGGAATCGCGTTGTTTTGTTGTGCAATGTATGTACGGAAGAAATTGTACAAGCCATTCGGAAAAAAGAAAAAGGGGGTTTGGCGGTTCTGAGTGAATCTTTCAAACACAAATCTTTCACTTGGCGCTGATGATGGGGTCCTGCTGGAAGGGCCCCCTACAATCAACTGGTACGAGAAGTAAGCGAAAGAATAAGGCCAATTCGAAATTATAGTGTTTTGCTTCTGCTGCTTCTTTTTACTTTATCAATTCTATCTGATTATAGAGCAACCAAACCGAATCTCTTTAGCTTGATTATTGTTTGGGAGTGTAGCCGTCCATTTTGCTGCTTTTTGTCTATCGCAAAACAACAACAAAAAAACATTCAGCTTCTCATCATCCCATCATGTGTCACTCAGCATGCAAATAAACGAAAGACTTGCGACAAGCGACGAACCCACCATCGCATACGCATTAATCGAGTAAAAAGATCCTGAAGAAAGCGAGCAATTGCGGTTTAAAATTGCACATGTATGCAGTTTGCAGATCACTTTCACAAATCCCCGTCCAGACGGCACCTAGCCTCGCGGGTGGGATGTCGATCGATTTCCACATAATTAGATAATTAGCACCGGGAGGGTCGAACCGGGTGGCTGCCGCCGAGAGAAAAATGAAAAATCGAAACCCCCGTTCTCATAATTAATGTTCGGGAGTGCTTCGGGAGCCGCACACCGTGGTCGATTTTTCCCAAGCTACACCGACCGGTGTCGATAGTGAAAACCGATCCCCGGTAGTAAAAGGGGGAAGAAAATTATTATTATCCGCCCATTGACTTTGGGACACATCGACACTCTTGATGAATGGAATGGGTTGGGAGGATTAGATTTCACCCATATAAAAAAGACGAAGAAGCAGGTTCGATTTTCCCATGTTTCAGTGTATTTTGCACACCGTGTGCCGGTCGCACAGAGGCAATGCAAATCGGACACAAAATGAATTACTTCCACCGTTGGATGAGAACAACCCCCCTTCGTGTACGTGTAGGCAATGCTCGGCTACCCGGCACGACATTGATCCATTGGCATCAGCACCCCTGGCGGTAGCTTTTGCATACTTTTTTCTTCTTCTCTCCCTTATCTTTCGCACCCCAGCGAACGGAAGAAAGTGAAATTTTATGCCATCGTAATAATAATAGACTTTTAAGAGTAAAGTCGAGTAGAGGTTATTGTGGTGATGTCGATACAATATAAAAAAAAAATTGCCCCTACTTGAAGCTCCGATTCATCCATAAAACCTGTTTCCACCTCTTCACACGCCTTTTGTCTTCTTCGATGGTTTTTTACCACAACGGAGGAGAAAGAGACGGGAACGGTGTGCGAGAGTGCGTGTGAGAGGCATGATGGTTCACGAAACCGTAATCGACACTGGCAATTTACATTTTCACCCCAAACATCGATCCCGTAATGATGAAAATAATAATAAAGAAAGCCAACCAGCTCCTCCCGTAACTTCCAAAGCTGCCACTCCACTCAGTTCCGAACATGCCGGTGGTTTCTTAATGTGTTTTTTCCTCTTCATTTTTTCTCAAATCCCAACCTACTCGTGTTCGCATAGTGGTGCGATTTATCAACCTCCCCTCGTGGAAATGGAATTGTTTTGTGGGGAAGGGAAGATGGAAGAAGCGAAAAAAATTGCGCGAAAATTCACATGCGATCGCGATCGACACTTTCGAAGAAGGGAAGGATACACAATTGTCATGAGCATGGGGTCGATATCATGTGAACGACCAAGCATGAAAGCGCCTGCCGAAGCGTGCGCCTATTCACTCGATTTGCAAACGATTCGAATGAATATTATTCCAACGACTTGTTGAACAATTTCTTCAATTTCCTATATTAAACGAACGAGCTACATCTGATGCATGATAAGGGTTTTTTGTGTATTGCCTTATCCGAGATACAGATTTGACGGATGGCATTACGGATCTCATTAAGATTGTATTGGCTCGTGCTTTGGATGTAATTATGTACCGCACTGCACGAACCTGAGCGTCATAATCAAGCTCCATCGTAACCGGGACCGGACCACTATCTCGCCGCCTCTCATTAGTACGTCTATTCGGGATTAGATTAGCGTCCAATTGTTTCCTCTTCGAAACGGGGTAGATTATTGATAAATTATCTCGAACAATAACGAGTTACCGACGGTGAATTGGACGTGATTTTCACCAATTTGTAATTGCACAACATGCAAGATGAACTAAGGTCGGTTGGGGGTCTTTAGCGGAAAGGGGAGTTGAAATCCACCAGCCATGTCATAGCGGAAGACGTAAGTTTAGAGATATTCCGAACTCTTAAATGTTAAATGTGTAGAACAGAAAATATACATATTGGTCCATTTCGATAGGAGGACTTCAACGTTCAAGTAATCGTCCAAGTTCAGCTCTTCCAAAGAGACCAAAGTGGCATTAAAATTGAGATCAATGTTACGTCAAATCGAATGACGGAAGCGATCTCTGGGACCTCGCAACAGAAGGCCTTAACATCCTAGTTAGGTACAGCGAACTCCGAGGTTAAATATATAGAGTGATCTTCGAGGTTCCTCTTTGATAAAAGACCTCAATATCTAAGTCATCTTCAGCTTATTTTTATGTTATATCGCACCAGTGACGAACTACACCTGTTGGAGACTCCAATGGGAATAATAGTTGGGTTCACCATCACGTCATCCTCGGGTCCCCTACAGTTAGCTTCAGTGAGTCCGGAGTTCGAGTGATCTTCAGGGTAACTTTGATAGAAGTACTCAACATGCAAAGTGATCTTAGGGCTTCCCAAATGTATTATATATTGAATTGAAGCCCATTGAATGAAGAAGACCTCAATGTCCAAGTCAACTTCAGTTAACTCGGAACTTACTTCTTATGTCTATCCAGTGACGAACGAAATCTCTTAGTGAATCCAAGTGGAATTGATATAAGGATCACCAACACGTCAAATCTGAGGATGAAAGTTAACTGTGGGACTCTAAATACAAGACTTTAACTTCCAAATCGCAAAGTATATCTAACCAGAGACAAATTAAGCCTCTTGAAGTTAACAAGCGGAATGAATGTTGATGATCATCACCTCGTCTAATCTGAGGACAGTAGCGATCTTTAGTCCTCCAACGACCTAAACCTCAGCGAGACTCCAAATGAAATTGAAGTTATGGTGACGATTATTTGCAATCTTGTTGTCAAATAGAGAATATATTACAGTGAAGTTACTTTCCACAGAGAACCAATATAATCTAAGTTATCTTGAGATATAAGAAAGAAGTTATAGCTGAAGAGATCCTGAGCTACTGCCAGTTGCTGTATCTTAATCTGAAAACAGCCTTCTATCTATTGTGTGTGCGACTTTTTGTTATTTAAATTTATTGCACTTCTAATGACCCACAACGGATGAATAATTAATCGATACTCGTATGATACTGATCTGTACACGTGTAGCCTTGTCCGACATCGTAGACAACGCCGAACCGTTTTGTCCGATCCGTAGCACGTGAACGTGGTTGACTTCTTATTCTCACCTTACGCTCGAGTGTCATTGACCTTCGGAGCTGTCCGACGGTGAAACAAACAACCAAACGGCAGTGCAAAAACCACTCTGTCAAATTCTGGCTAATAAAACAATTCAAGAAGCAGAATAATGAATTGCGCACAACCGTTGCGTTCTCGCGGCGTCGAATGGCGGCGCAATGACAAATGCCGCGAAAGGTCGACTACCGATTATTGTTAGGCCCGATCGCAACGTGGACTCGCCCCAGCAAAATAAAAACACACGAAACAACACACAATGAACGCAGAAAACAAACGGGAGAAAATAAAGTCAAGCGCTAGGGAATAAATAACACGGCAGCATGCGCGCCCGAAACAAGTTCCAAGATATCTGGAGGTCGTCCATGTCCGCGAATGCTTGCGCGAATAATTCATCCCACTGTACTACTGGCCTTTCTAGTCGCACTGCCTCATCAAACTGGACCAACTACAAATGTGTGTGTATTTTGTTTCAACATTTACTTCCTTCGTTCTGTGGTGTTGGACGAAATAAAAAAAAGAAAACTCCACGACTACCGTTGCGCGAATCTGTCAAATTGCAAGGCGCTCGTTTGCTAGGTGGTTTGTGCGATAAGTTGTTTACTCGGGGACAGGGGGTCGAACACTACTGGTGAAGGTGTGTGTCGTGAGGTGTGCGGTCGAGAGTTAATCACTTTATTGCGTGGAGAGTAAACGTGGCTGGACGAGCCACTCCACAGCCGCAACAGCCGCGTGCTTGTTCTTCGTATGCACGAGATGACAGTTCGCTAGCTACCGGTGAAATTGATCGGCGAAAATAATACTACTTTGCAAGGCGGAAATTGACTACCTCACTTACGCAACACGAGTGCATCCCGTCGTTGACAAACCTACGCCACGCGGCGATGCTGGGAAGAGCAGGGGACGAATCGAACCGAAGACGCGTTGCGTGTCGTGGTGGTCTGGTTCCGGTTTGTCAGTGGGTCTATAATCGGTTTTGCCTACATCGAGCAACATGCATTACTCGAAGGAAACATGAAACGACTAATAAGCCTTTCAGGGACAGAGCATGATCTTGTTGAAGTTTAAGAAATTAAACAAAAAAAAAGCATAATAAAGCCCAGCCATTTTTATATAATGACACAAATTATAGGTCATATTTAAGTAAAACATCTTTTTGAACCAGAGTGAGTTGGATGAATTGCCGTGGAGTATTAAGATTCTATTAATAATCTATGCTTTTTATACATTTTAATTTCTTCAAACTATTTTATAGTAGACCAAATTCTGGGTTTCGATGGAATAGACCAATACCTACAAATTCTTAACGAGAATAGTAGCAAACACAAGAAGATTTCAGCCAAACTGATCATTACAATCAAAGATATAAAATTGTTAGGATATTCCATGAGTATAATAAATATTAGTATGATAAGTTAAGTAATAATAATAAAATAATAATTCCTGATATGTGAATCGCTGCAGAGTTTAATCAGAGTTCAATTTTAGTTAGAAATCCTATCCTCCGAGCAGGCCAGAGTTAGTCAGAGAGATTCCGGTGGGCTGATCACGTCATAAAAATGACACCGAACAACCTGCTCCGTAAGGTCGTTTAAGGACGTCCAAATCCCGTTAATATCCGCTCTCCTATTGTCCATGCTTACTCCCTTGACCAGGTTATAGTTAACCGAGTTTCGGTATTCAAAAGCCTGGGCGTGTGGCTCGACACGAGCCTTAACTTCACTCACCACATACACTCTTTAGTCAATAAGGCTAGGAGGACTCTGAGTGTTTTAAAGCGTGTGGCTCGGAATTTCAACGATTCCTGTTGTTTGAAGAGCCTGTTTTGTTCTGTGGTTCGGTCAATGCTGGATTACTGCTCGGTGATCTGGTCCCCGTCGGTAAAAATCCACATTATCGTATAGAGCCAGTCCAGAGGTCCTTCACGAGGTTTGCCATCCGGAAAATCGTTGCGTGATCGATCCTCTGCTCTGCCGTGTTACGAGGACAGATGTCAGTTGCTTGGTCTCGTGTCCCTCGAATCTCGCTGTGTCGTCGCCCAATCATCTTTCCCCTGCTTTACTTTTGTCTATCCTACTTTATGGTCCCTCCCGTAGCTTTCGTACTCGAGCCCCTCTATTCATCCCTATACGTCGCACCGCTGTCGGTCGCGATCCATTTCTTTCTGCTATCAAATCCTTTAATTCCACGTCTCATCATTTTGACTTTAATTTAACGCTCTCTTCCTTTCGTTGTCGTCTAATATCCTCTTCCTTGAATCCTACCCATCCCCCTCCATCGCTTCATTTATTAGTTTTTTTTTTGCTACTAGGTTAGGTTAGTTTAGGGTTTTTGGTAGGTTAAATTTAAGAAATATTTATAATCATAAACATGAAATAGCAAAAGGCCAAAAATTGAAGAATGATGGCACTTGAAACAGCTCTTCAGTTTTGTTCCAGTAGAATTAATCATTGGCAACATCTCCTCTACAAAAACGAGGCTTTAGGCTTCAGAAGAGCATGGTTGATCTCCAAGACAGCTACTTCATAAAAAGACCAATTAAGTTTAAAGTTTTGGTGTCTCTAACAACAACTTTCTAGCTAAAAATCCCTTTCTGTGCCACACAATTCCAAAGTTATGCTGTCCACAGCTTCAACAGACCATTGCCTCATTACAGCTTGTCATCCGATTATTACAACTTGCACGAGCAGCAGATTCTGAAGAGCGAGGTTCACGTGTGCTCAACTCAAGAAGCACTGCTCTCTCTGCTACCCAGCCAAACACCTGCCCATACTGTGTGTTCGAACGCGCACAAGTAAGTTGTTGCTTAAAGTGACAATTAACCAGACAGATAATTGAGTTCGAGTAAAGATGCAACCTTCACCAAACGACGACCGAGAGACGACGACAATAAGAGCAAACATTAGGATCGCGTTGCACTGAACGCTTTAAACCACTTTTCGTCGCTTTAATCACACAACAATGTAAGCGTCCTCACCACTACTACTACTGCTGCTATTGCTTTTCCTGTTTGTTTCTAATGCCTTTTTGAAGGTACTTTGAATTTACACATAATAGAGCCGTACAGCCAGCCAGTTTGTTTGACCTAAATGCTAACGATGAGGTAAATAATATCTAGAGCCAGGAGTTTCGGTAAAAGATGTAAAGCACGCTGAAGCTGAAGGTTGTGCTTGCTCCACTTTGAGTTGTGCAAATATATGCAAATCCTCTCGAAAGTACAAATCGGTTGATTCATTTGAGAAGAAGCGAAAGCCAACAAAAGCTGTGCCCTTTTTCTGCCAAACAGGGAGAACCAGTTCTCGAGTGGGCTAAATATTTATTTTGCATCTTAAAGTATCATTTAGATTTCGTTCGCTTTTGTTCGCCTCTGAATTAATGTTTTATCAACATCATTAGCAGTTTGAGCAGGATTGGGCAGTTCTTTTTTCAAATTTTCCCACCACAAATCCGCAACAATCGGTGCGATTTTTCCCATTTGTTTCACTCAATTCCATCCACCGGTCGCCGATGATCATTTCCACGTCCGAGTTCAATAAAAACTGATTGCATTTCTTATTGCCCGCATTGGATGCAGGAAGACGTCAAATACACAAAGTGCCAGCAAATGGACATTTTCTCACCGAAAACCCCTTGGGTAGAACGATGATTCCCGGTTGAGGGAAATGGAAAATGGCTACCTGCGAATATTGCTATTTTTATAAACGGAGAAGGGAACCATCCGCGTTCGAACGTCGATGGATGACGCTGGATTGAGATTTTATTGCTCGGCACACGAATTTTCTGTGCGGCTTTACCTTTCTAAGCCATAAATGGTGTGTTGGAGGCAAAATAGAGGTGGAGAAAAATGATTAGTTTATACTGCTGCTTCACACCATCCTCTCGATAGTGGTCGTTTTTTTCCCTTCGATTGTGATGCGAACGTTCAAATGGCACAACCCGTTGAGGGTTTATGGCCTTTAAGGGGATGGAGTAAAAGTCGGAAAGGAAAAAATCATACCCCAAGGGCATTATCGCCCAAACATCCATAAACCACCCTCTGCTGTTTGAGAGAGACGGAGAGAGAGAAGAGGGAAGAGAAAGGTGTGCGTGAGAGGAGACTGTCCACCACATTAGGCATCATATATTCCATTAATCCTCGAAACGATCGTGGGTCGGTTGAATAAAGGGAAGTAATAAGATCGTAAGACGATAAATCGGAAATGAACTGTCACTTGTGTTCATTTGGAAGCGTTCATTCCAGTGGTCGAATGGAATGATTTGTATTCCTCGGTAAATGCACCAACGACACCGTTTACCAAAGCCTTTCTTATTGCATAATGACCCGTTGACCTCCATTTTGGAAGAAGCAAAAATGGAAAGCAACATCTGCACCACAATACACATTCCACCGGTTGCAGTTAGAGTAATAATAGCAAAGACAAAAAAAAGGTTTCGTTTCGGTTTCATAAATTACCGCCCAACGGATGGAAGATTTGCATCCAAATGCAACTCACACCCCGTAAACCTCAATCGTCCTTGGCCGGTTGAAGATGTAATGATATTTACATTTCATAAGCAATAAGAGCGATATTGTTTGAAAGGTGATGTTTGCTTTTTTCTGTGGTGGCATAAATTACTTTTAAAATTAAACTGTAACAGAGTGGTGAATTATTTATTATGCAAAAAAAACGGCTTTTTAATGTCGGTTTTGTAAAGACTTTGCATTTTAAAAGGTAAATTATGATCAGGTAACATCAGATGCGATCCCATGATCTTGGACCTCGGTGTTGGGTCTATTCAACTGAATGTCGGGGACAGAAATCTCATCTTAACTGACTCTCAGTATCTGGCTATGTTGTTGCAACAACTCTTATAAGTAAGCCAGTATCAGGCAGGCATCACATTGGTTATACTGATTCTTATCAGTTCATAAATGTGTTTATTTGTAAATAAGTTATCCAAGTAAAGTTATTTGTTTTAAATTAAATCTTTCTTTAGAGCTTTAAATCATGAAGAGATTGAAACTAATGGCAATCCAAGACCGCCTCTAGTTTGTACCAAAAAGAAGATAAATGCTTGCATGATTAAGCTTAAGAATAAGCGCCAACCATACACTACGAAACACTATCGAAAAGAAGATTTTGACATTTGGAGAGTAACGCAATGTAACGCTCCTTTTTATCTGCTTCAACAAATCGGAAACAAGTAATTTAAAGAAAAATTAATGCCATTTAACAAAGGTAGAAGAGAGTCCTAATTCAATCGTTCGTTTTGGATGAATTTTCCATGAAAGATTGGACACTTCAAATCAATTGTATATTTTATCGATTACTCTTAAAATCGACAACACACATCATGACAGTAATGAGATATTTTGGTGTGATTGTTTTATTTGAGTTTTTTGAAAGCTAACCGTCGGAAAATCCTTTCTATATCCTTCCAAACTAGTCACCTCCAAATAACGAGAGTACATTTTCACTTATTTTACACGATTTTGTCTATTCTGAAGCTCTAGATCGGCTCATTAGGACCCTAGTAGACTTCCTTAGGAGTAACGAACGGCTAGTCTTGAGCGACTCTAGGATATCAATTATTGTTGATATAATTTAATTCTAAAAATTAATAGAACAATTTGAAACTCAAGTGTAACGCTAACATTGGCCCTGATCATTTCAATTAGCTTTTCATTATCCGTTAACGGGTTGGCCGTTACTACGAAAAAAAAAACTGTCAACGGGTGAATGGAATCTCTTTTTTGCCCTACGACCAATAGTTTGTTTTTTAGCTTGATTATACTTCCATTTTTTTTTTCTTTCAGCAGCCTTGGCCAGAAGGGTGCCAGAGGATCCGCTTTGGCAATGACAGTAAAACAAATCCTTAATATTTTTTAATATTTTTTAAATAATAACTGTTTTAAAATATGTCACAGGATTTAACCGTCACATTCAACGGCCTTAAGTGGAAATATAAATAAACGCTAAAATGCACCATTTGTCATTCATTTGTAACGCTTTGTAACGTTTGTCAATTCAAACGATTTGATCAAAACAGCTCAAAATTCATATTTACTTATATACTTTATAAGAAAGATTTTATCAGTAAGAAAAACTATACAATTGAGTGTTAGTAGTTCTTTTTTCATAAAAATATATTGTCTAATTAAAAAAGAAAATAAAATCAGAACCGTTACAGGCGTTATATTTTGGTTATTATTTTAATTTCCATTTCCATTTTTCACTATGTATGGTAGCTCCCTCAGTGAAATGTTTCAACCCGTTAACTTGTCTAGAATTAATCGCTACAAACTACTCTCTCTGTCTCTTAATAGCTGTAAATAAACCCTAATTACCTGCTGACAACGTTCACTGGCCACGTACACCATTTTTCATCTCATAAAACTGTCTATCACAAACGATCCTTTTCTCTGTAAATCTCATAACAAAATAAAACGGAAGTCGACCTGAAGAAGGATATCCTGAACCGATTTGCATAATATCATCATAAATCGCGTGTCATAAAATGATCCACGCGTAATTAAATCTCAGTTCTTCTGCAAGAAACAAAAAAAAGCAGCCCTAATGATAAACTCCTTCTCTATCACGAGAAAGTAGTAGTAATTACACCGACGTCAACACAACCGGTGCATTAAAACGCTCAACGCACCCCAATGGGCACGATCCGTTTGCTTGTTTTAATGAGCTGATCGATTACCCGGTCCCTGCCAGCAGCATGTGGCGCGCATCTTTGCGGGAAAATCAACAGTGAAACTGAACCTTTTTGCGCCATCATTACCGTCCCCGTCCGAGCCATTATTGTCATCATCGGCCGAGCTCATCACGAGCTGCGTCCTCATCGATCGGAAGCTCGAAGCAATACGTGGAAGAACCTAATGTTCATGCCATTTGGACAAGCTCGGGAGAAAACTCCATGAAAACCATTTTCACGAGTAAGCTTGCAAAATGGGCGCGCACAAACATTAAATCTGGAGCGCGTAAATAATTAGCTGCCCACTTTAGCCTTTACGTGCCGAGCGGTACACTCGACAGGATCTGACGAGGTGTGGAGTTTAAGACCGTTTTTTTCGCTTTGCACTCCCATTTCTCGCTTAGAGTTAGGCTTTTAAAGCAAGCATTAGAAGGAAAAACGCATTACGCTAAGTAGGTTCAGAAAAAAAAGCAAAAAGGCCTACTGACTTTAAGCAGCGACCCTAAGCCGTGTGCCGTAAATCGAACCGCAAAATGTCGCAGCAAGTTGGTGGCTGATGGTGTCAAGGTTTAGACGCTTAGGATAGCAATAAAATGGCACCTGTTTTTTCTTATTGTTGCTTTGCTGCTTTATCGGCCCTCTGGTCGCAACGGAAGGTGATCACGATTTATTTGGATTCAATTGCTTCGTGGGAGTACGCTCGTTCGCTCGTCCCACCAGTCGTGCTTGCGGTTGGAATGAAATGTCGTGCCGTTTTGCAACAAATAGCCACAAAATGGGCCACACCTTCCGATACCGAAGCGTTTCCGATCGATTGCTACAACCCTGGTTGAGATGGAGACAAATTTGTGTTCCTCCACCCAAAATGGAGGTAGAAATCCATTACCGGACAATGTGAACATTCATTGTATTCTCACTTGAAGCGAAATTTCGCCCCATCATAGCCAATCAATAGACAGCATAATAACGCATTTTAATTGGTGTAAAGACAAGAAACCACTCTTCATGCTATTGCCAAAAGGTAATATTGGAGCTCCAAACTTTCCTAGACGTCAAAAACAAGCTCCACAAACGTTTTGCGGCAAAGGGAGGAAGCCCCAGGGCAGGGCAAAACAACTTTCCACCCGGGTGAACCTTCGGGGCGGCATTGCAACATTTGCCGAAGAAAGTCTAAAAAACTGTGACGATCGATCGCACTTTCAGCTTCAGGCGCGATCGTTTGGACCATTTTTGAACCATTTCCAATCCAGTTCAGTGGAAACAATGGGTTGGAAGCCTCGCGTACCTTGCCGCGCTTTTATCGGGGTTCGCCGTCTGTGCCGTCGAGCTTTTTGTGTCTCAATTAGCTCACCGAAGTGGGCAAGAGCCACGGAAGCCGGAGCAACGGGTAAATGGTTTGGCCTCGCGGCTTCTGAACGGATTTTCGATTCACCTCGTTTTTCCCGGAGAGCTAGATTTTCCGTTCACCGAGGCGTTGACCGTGATGGGGGCTGTGTGTGCCTGGCACCAGCTTGCACCTCTTTGACTCTGGGGCAATTGCTGTGCGCGAACGATCGGAAGCAGTAGCCACGAACACATGCAGGAAAATAAAAACATTTCCATGATTGCAGTGCGCAATATGAGTTGTTTGATGTTTTCGATCGACACCGGTGATTATCACCAGACAAGTCATTTTGTACGGATGCAGGGTACTTTCTCCACAAAATTACGGTGTTGAGTTAAACTATTCTACGCAAAGTAAAGATTTTATAGAAACATATCTTACTTTGATCCTAATTTCGTGGAAAAGCTCAAACGTTTTGGAGAGTACCTTACCAAGGGAGCTATGATGGCGTAACTAAAGACACTAAATATCTAATACTTGAAGAATTTGTTTGATTTGCTGCTTACCAAGTATATGGAATTTGGTTAAAAGCATTGTACTGAATAAATTCTGTGTTTTGTTCCTTTCAAGTATTCATAGTACGATAGTATTTATATTATTCGGAATTGGTATATCCAAAAAAACAGAAAGAACACAT
>AXCM01005178.1:0-18384 GCA_000473375.1 Anopheles culicifacies | reverse complement strand
TGTGTGTGATATTAAATAAAATGGAAAGATATGAACAAAACATTCCTCTGAATACTAAATACTTACAGCATGAATTGATCTCTGATAAGGAGTTTTTTACAGGATAGAATTTTGGAATTACTTTTCAGCAAGTTGTTATTTAGTTTGCATTAATATGAGAAGCAATGAGCCTATACAAGTGTCAGAACTCACAGAAGCATACATATGCTGCGTGTCATAGAAATTTGGGTTACAAATGTTGCAATTGTTAAATCATTGAATAACCTTTACAGTTTGCCCAATTCGAGTACCGGTACATCGTCAACTAAACTGTACAACGGACTAAACCGTGTTTAGCAGAATGGTGAAAGAACGATGAAGCAACAAGAGAGCGAAAAAAAACAAACGAACCCACCATATCGTGTCGAGCAAAACATGCATACAGTAAACACTGCAACCGGGAGACTTCAACGGGCCGGCAAACGACGAACCCTATCAGTTTAATATACGCGATTGGTTCGCATTATGACACAGATTATATTGTTGTACCGCTTATGTAAGGATTGGCCGACAGGTCTGAGCTATTTTTGCACCTTTCCAACGCTCGTCTTCGGTGCGATCGATGTGCTTTGTAGTTTTGTTTCAATTTAGTCAAAGTTGGACCGATACACCTTTCTTCAACCATGCCCACCCCAAACAGACGGTAGCCGGGCCAATTTACGTCTTCGCGTGTGTGTGTGTGTATTTATACAGATTAAACATAAACAGCAAGGGAAAAAATGTTCAACTGGACTCCCCTCACAAGCACGAGGGGAGTTGAAGCGATTAAGAGGGTTGTTGATTTAATTGAATTTTTTCTTTCGATTAACCTGCCCTAGCCGGCACTCGTGAGCATACGTGCGCCACGGACCGTGCACATCAGCATCAACGGTGGTCCCCCACCACAGGCCACACGCAAAACGGGTGGTCTGAACCATCGCGAAGCATTATGCAACAATTGCCACACGATTGGCACGGCGCATAACCGCACCGAGCATGATGCATCCAACGGGGCTGGTAACGACGGCTCACCGACCCACGGGGTGATAATGTGCTGTACAAATAGTGCAACAGCTCCTATCAATCGGTATCGGTACGCGTGTAGGCGAGGAATTTTGCTCGAATTTCGTGCGTGACATTGAACTTCTTCAAATTGGGTCACACGCCTCTTTGCGCTGGGTTTGTTGGCTCGTTGCGCAACAGGGAGAAGCAACAGACGGCAATATCACCTCGCTGCTGGTCGGAGTAGGTTAGTGGTGCACGTCACGTAACGTTACACTGCCGTTTGAATATTTACCAGTTGACTGCTTGGGACTGTGGGAAATCCCCTTGCGGAATGACCTCTTCGGTTGGTAGGATGACCTCATGCAGTTCAATTACATCGCATTTTGCCAACAACAGCGGGAAATTGGGAGGTAAAAAGTGCAGTAATATTTTCTTTTGGATGAATAAAAGCAGATACGTAGGCCAGTTTCGAATAGTAGCTTTAAAAATTGTATTTTATTCAACACACAGTGTAAAAAATCGTTTCAACATGCTAATGCTTTGGTTCTTGAAAGAAAATATAAACATGACAGAATAGAAAACATTCATTTAAATAAATTATCTCTCTTTCTCTCGCTCGCTCAGTTGCTTCTTGTGTCTCTCATTTACTAGTCGTTTTTTAAGAATTCAACAAAGATCATAGATAAATTGGTAAAGAAAGTATGTTTCTCGTTTGTTTCGCTGCTCCGTAACAGTGTCGCTAGTTTTGCACTGGCTCTGCCCTCCAAATTCCTTCCCGCCCGATGAAGGATAACATTCGCACCAATGTTATCCCCCTTCGGACGTTTGTTTTATGTGGCGTTGATACCATGTGGCGGTTTGCTTCCCTCCGTAGCAGCGCTTAGAAGCGGTACAAATGTTCCAACGCAGCCAGGCAGCAGATAGATCCTGCGGTTGCCCTGTCGTATTGCTGCGTGTCGTTGCCGGGACGTACCGGCGAATAATTAGTCGAGTGTTGTGTTTTCCACTAATAATTTACATTCATACGATTATGTTGGTGACACCGGACAGCCCACATCCACAGTGGCCACCTCCGGGGATAGGTGGATGGAGGTGTCACTGTGTCGTGCTGCACGTGTACCTTCCTTCGCTTCATCTCTACATTTTTCGTACCTACCGATTCTAGCGATAGGTTTTACTGGTGTTGCAGCTAACTTGCTTGCTTGCTTGCTCTTTTATCACAGTTCCATGAAGATTCTTACAGGCTCTTTCCCTTCCCCGGGCCTTTATGGGTTTGCTTAGTTGTGGGGCTGGGACACATAAGGGTAGGACGTAGGACGTTCGTATATAGACATCTTCGGTTCTGAGCAACATTTACACATACACATAGCGTTTAACTCGAACGATCCCACCAGAAGCATGGAACGTGTGTCCATACACGCGAATGAACAAAATTGTTAGATTAATGGTTGTATCTCTTTTTTCTCCACATTTGGTCGTCTAGTTTTAGAAGCAATGTACATCTATGCCAGCGTCGTGCATGTGGAAGCTGACGTCTGTATAGGGGAACTGGAAGCCACTCTACTTGAACAGATTCTTAGCATTAACCCACAGCTTGAAGAAGTATTCGCTTCTCCTAAGCAGCTTATGACGGGCGTAGCTGTTGATATCAGCCGTCATGTTGTGTTCCCGTAGCCACGATGACGTGTTCGTGCCTGTTGGCTCCGAGAAGTCTCTCGTCGTCTCATCGTGCACATCGTCCGGTGCTGTAACGGTACAACGAAACAGATGTTATAGAAGGGATGGAACAAATAGATCCAGTGTCCAGTGTTTGCTACTTACCAGCACCTAGCTGCACAGTGTACGGTTCCTCCGATTCCAGCGGTTCACTGATACCGACCTCATTGCGAGCCATGATACGGATCAGATAGTCTTCACTTTCCTGCAGATCCTTAATGTTGAACGACTGACAGTCAGCCGCAACACGACCCACCTCCATCCACATCGTTTTCTTCGCATTCCGGATCGCGATGTTGTAGCCCTCGATTGGTGCACCACCGTCCGACTCGGGAATACCCCACTCAACGATGTTTATGTTGGGTCCCAGGTAACGTACCTCTAGTGGACCAGTTGGCGCAGACGGAACAGCTACAGTTGAAACGGAGGGACGAAAAAAAAACATCATTACGTGAGTATAATCTCGCACAACGAGCTCCATTCGAAATAGTGGACAGAGATAGAGAAGATGAGAAAGCACATAGAAACATAGCGCCATAGAAAGTGAAAAGGTAATACAGATAGAGAGTGTCTGGACAGTGGTATCTTACTGGCATGTGTCTTCAGCACAACACTCTCCGACACCGTGGGAGAACTCAGCCCGACCGCATTCTCGGCAAATATCCTAAACACCAGTTCGGTCTTTTCCTTCATGTTGTCCACACAGTACGACAGACAGTTGGACTCGAGCGTCTTGATCTTGGTCCACTGCTGTGCCGTTGTCAGTCGCTTCTCGATGATGTATCCGGTAACGTCCGAGCCTCCATTTGTTTCCGGTTGTTGCCACTCGAGCTTCACGCTCTTGCTGGTGACGTTCGTGATGCGCAGATTTCGCGGCGCTGATGGTGGAGCTGTTGGTAGATGTCGAGGGGGGGTGTGTGTTGACAGCGCACGACATACATGAGGTAGAGTTGTTGTGGACGATTGGTGTGGATTGGTGGAAAGTGTTCAGAATACAGGTTAGAAACATTGATCGTTTCACTTGAGTTTTACAAACGTGGTAAGTATATTTGTGAGTGGTTTTAGTTGCAGCTTGTAATTTGTTGAGTGTTAATGGTTGGTTTTACGTTTGGGGGTCTAGAGAGCTAGAGACTGGTGGTCAGTGGACATTGGGTAGAATGTGCTACGAGATGACAGTTGTTTAGCGAAATGAATGATGCTAGTGAATGATATTCTAACTTCCAAACAGGACATAGGACACAGGACGTTTGTTACAAACAGGACAGGACCACTTTACAAGCATTAGCACACAATACGGCAACGCTTTTGGCAACAGCCAATACTCACTAATTTCCTTTCCGGCTACAATGGGCTCCACTGTCTGAAGTGGTTCACTCGTGCCAACCTTGTTCTTGGCTGTGATCTTGAAGTCGTACGCCTTGTTCATGGCAAGATTCTCGATCAGCAGCGACGTTTCCGATGCGCTGGTCGTTCCAGCCACCTTCCATACCTTCTTCTTCGCTTCCTTCACCTCAACGACGTACTCGGTGATCTTGCTACCGCCGTTCGACTCCGACGGTTGCCACATGAGCGTGAACGAGCTGCTCGTCATGCCGGACGTTTCGATTGGACCGCGCGGTGGCGACGGTGGCTCGATCGTCTGTTGGATCTTAACCGTAGCACTTTCCAACGGTTCCGAACATCCGACCGGATTCTGGGCAATCACACGGAAGTGATATTGCGTGCTATCGATCAGCTTCTGGATGCAGTACGACTTGATGTTACGCTGCACGTCCGCCACCTTAATCCAGGCGTTCTTGTTCGCATCGTCACACTTCTCGATGGTGAACTGCGAAATTTCCAGACCACCATCGTCGGATGGTGGCTTCCACTCGATAACAACTGCCTCGGGGCTCAGTTCGCGCACTACGATCGGTCCTTCCGGTTTGCTCGGCTTATCGATCACCTTCAGCGTCAGCTCGACCGTTGCCGAACCGGCGGAATTGCGCGCCTCTACCGTATACTTGCCCGTGTGCGCACGATCCAACGATGAGATTACAATGGTCGACGACTGACCTACGGTAACAATCGTGTGCTCTGCTGTGGATGTTAGTTTCTCTTCCTCTCGGTACCAGATAAGCTCCGGTGCTGGATAGCCAGTGAACTCGGCAATCACCTTCCACTCGTCTCCAACACGCAGCTTCTGTACGATTTGCTTCTTCTCTACCGTTAGCGTTGGCTTTTCTTCAATTACAACCTGACAGTTGCTCTCGACACTGCCAACTTCGTTGGTCGCACGGCACGTGTACTTGGCGCCACTTTCCACGGTGGTGGCTTTAATCTGATACTTAGCCGAGCCGTTCTCGTAAGAGACGACATCCTGCTTGAGTGGTTGGCCATTGCGGAACCAGGCGACATCCGGTACGGGCACTCCCGTCACAATACAACTCAACGTGACCGACTGTCCGAGTCCGATGTGCACATCCTTCAGGTGCTCACTGACCGTTGGAGCTTCCTTCTGAATCGGTGCCACAATCTTGTAATAGGGCGAGTTCGGTGATGCCGGACCCTTGCCCACTTCGTTCACGGCCGTGGCACGGAATGTGTACTCGGAATTCTTCGTCAGCTTCGTCACTGTCGTCGTTGTTTCGGTGATGTTTGTGATCTCGGTCCACCTGGAAGACACGAAGGAATGTTTGAGAACTAGTTTTCCAACACCAACCAATATTGCAACATACTTCTGTTGGTTCTTTTCCTGATATTCAAGCACGTATTGCGTGATGGGACTATTACCATCATCGCTCGGTGCCTTCCAGAACAGTGTGATAGAGTCATCCGTAATGAGGGTTGCTTCCGGTGCTTCTGGCGCTCCCGGTTGTTCTGAAAACGCATCGCAAACAATTAGTCCCCAACGTTCAGCCAACGTTACTGTATAGTCCAAGAACTTACTTTTAATTACCAACGTGAAGGAAGCATTTGCATCACCACACTCATTGAAGAGCTTCAAGGTGAACTCTCCAGCATCAACTTCAGCTGCACGTTTGATGGTCAAGCTAGCGGTCTCTTCCGTAACAGTCGAGACAAACTTTGCCGACGGGATGATGACTCGCTTGTTAACACGCCACTCTGCTTCCGGTTTGGGCGTAGCGTTAAATTTAACGCTAAACGTAACGTCTTCATCCTTACGGATTGTGAACGCACGGGGCCCATCCTCGAAGATTGTGGGTGCAACCTTGATAATTTCGACCTTGAGTTTCGATGATGTCTTAGCATTCGACACGGTACACGTGTACTCGTCCTCATCTTCCTCGACGGTATTTTTGATGACCAATTTGCGAATGCACTTGTCCACAATCAGCTCGTACTTGCTGGAGGCAGTAATGATCTTGTTGTTGCGGTACCATAAGACATCGGCTGACTCGGAGAGCTCCACCGTGAATACGGCGTCATTGTCTCGCGTAGTCAGAGTAACTTCTGGCAGGCGTCGTACAAAATCGACCACCGGTTTCTCGACCGTCAACCGAGCCTTGGCCCGCTGCTCGCCAACCACGCACGTGTACTCTCCAGCGTCCGCATCGACCGTCTTGTTAATCTTAAGCGTTTGCCGCTTACCATCGATCGTCAGCTGCACGTGTCCGTTGAACGACAGTTCATCTTCGTTGCGGTACCAACGCACCAGAGCGTCACCCTTGGTAAGCTCCAGCTCAAAGATGGCATCTTCTCCACGAGCAACGGTTACATCGCGTGGAGCACTGATGATCTCCGGTGGAAGCTCAATAATGGACACCTCCGCCGAACATTCCTGATCCGCAAGGGCACAGGTGTACTCGCCCTCGTCATGGACGGAAGTGTTACGCACAAATAGCACACGTGATTTACCCTTCTTGGTGAACTCATACTTGCCAGCGGTTTCAACCAGCTTGCGACCTTCCTTGTACCACGTGACGTCTGCAGTCTCGGACGTAATCTCTACCTCCAAAACGGCGTGTTCCTTCTCCTTCGTTTCCACATCTTCGAGCTTGCGCAGGAACTCAGGCTTTGCCTCGATGACCGTCAGATTGCACTCGGTTTGCTGATCCTTAACCGTGCACCGGTACACACCCGTATCGTTGATGGTCGGGTTCTTGATGTTTAGCTTGTGCACCTTACCCTCCTGCACGATCATACGATGATCCATACCACTGAGCTCCTTGCCATTGTGGTACCATTTGGTGGAGACGGTATGCGAAGTTTCGCACTCTAGCGTCACCGCCTTGCTTTCCTCCACCGTTATTGTCTTCTTCAGCTTCTTCGTGAAGGTGACCTTGTCTACCTCCACCGTTACACGTGCACCATGTGATGCCTTGCCGATCGTATTGGAAGCGATACACTTGTAGTTGCCCGAATCCTGTTCCGAATCGGCGTTGTTTATCAACAGCTCTATGCTTTCACCGTCGTATGCCTGCTTGACGCGTTTGGACGGTAGCAATGTGTTGTTGTTGCGCAGCCAAAGGATCTCCGGTACCGGATTACCCGTCACTCTTGCCGGAAGCTTGATCGTACCACCTTGCGGTACACTTTGTTCTTCGAAACGTTCCAAAAAGAGTGGTGCCTGCGGGTTGCCGACATTCGACTCATCGACCGTAAGGAAGGCACTTGTTTCGACGCTTCCTGCCGCATTCTTTGCCCGGACTGTGTATTCTCCAGCATTGTCGTGTGTCGGAGCCACCAGCGTCACCGTGTACATGTTACGGTCCGCTTGGGTAGGCACGTCCAAGGCAACGCCATTCTTGAACCACTGTACCTCAGGCGCTGGATTGCCAACGATCTGCGTGGATAGGATCACTGTCTCACCCTGGCGGATCGTCATGCTCTTGAGTGGTTCCAAAATCTGAGGCGGTTCCTGTACTCCGGTCTTCACCTTCACCATAATGTCGAGAGAAGACTCACCCTCACGATTACGAGCAACCACCTGGTACGAACCTTCCTGCACCTTGTCGATACCCTTGATGTGTACCACCGTACAGTACATGTGCATATCCGACTCAACGACAACCTGCACATTGTCCTTGCTTTCAATCTCGACACCGTTGTAGTACCAGAGAATGTCCGGTTCTGGTACTGCCACGAGACGGCACTCAAGCAATACATCCGATCCAGCATCGACGTACTGTGCCTTTGGTTTGCGCGAGAAAGTTGGCGGAATGCCCTCAAGAATGTCGGCCAAAGAAGACTCGCGCGACATGCTCTTGCGTGACAACGTTGCAACGTCCGAACCATGGTCTGAGCTGAACGAATCGACTACCAGCTCGGTCGCACTGGAAGCGAAACCAGCGATGTTCTTTGCGACGCACGTGAATGTACCAGCATCTTCCGGGAATACCTCGCGAATGATCAGCGTAGCCACGTTGTCATCGTCGTAGTATATCTGGAAGTCTTGCGATGGTTTAATGACAGCCGTCTGACGGAACCAAGTGATCGAGGGTCGCGGGAATCCTTCGACCTTGCACTCGAATTGCACAGTATAGCCATCCTGGGTAGTAATTGGCTGCAGCTTCTCGATGATCTTCGGAGCGAGCGGTTTCTCACCAGGGCCTGGCTTTTCGAACACCGGCAACTTGTCGATCTTTTCGTTCAATGTCTTCTGCACGTACTGCGGGTAGGTGACGGCATCCATGAGATATTCACGTCGGACGAAACCACGCTCCTCACACCAGGAACGCTTCACGTACCACCATTCCGAGTTGCTGTGTTCTGTGGAATTGATTGTGTAGAGCAAGAGGGAACCGTTAAAAATAATTTGAAGCTTATGACCGCGCTTATGTACTCACCAATAACATAGACCTTCTCTCCTTCCACGATGTGTAGTGCTTCTTCATTTTCAGCTTCAACCGCCTGAATACAGTACATATCGTTGGCATCCTCTGCAATGGACAGATATAAAAGTAGTAACAATTCTACAACGAGCAACCATTCCGATATTACGCACCTTCTCGTACAATCTTCAGCGATGCCGTTTCTAGTTCCGACAAATCGTCAAGCGCAGATTGGATGAGACGGAAATCACAAAAATAGTACATATTAGATTGCGTAATTAAAAACATATTTTTATGAGAGTAGAAAATAAATCATAGAGGTAAAACTGTCAGTATCAATGCAAGAAAACCTTCGGTTTAGTGTACAAAGTGAAGTAGGAATGGTAGTAGTAGTAAAAGTAGCAGTACTGTGAAATAGTGAGCAATCGTTGCAGTCGTTTCTAGTCTACCAGGAACGCTGGGAGGGAAAACCAATCCAAAAAAAAACAATCATCACGCGATAGGATTTTCACTCCAAAGGGATAGAGAGAGAGATAGAGAGAGAGAATGGAAGAAACAGATATAGAGTAGGTGATGTATAAAGGAAGAAGTAGCACAGGAGCATAATATACATTTGTTTTGCCTTAATAGGTAGCAGCAGTGCAGGATGCTAAGTGTGGTTTTGCTTTAGAGTGTATCACTGTATTTATTTTTACAAAGAATGTGTAATATCTTTGTGCATGTTTTGTTCAGTGCTGAAGCTGAAAAGAGTAGAAGTAGAGTTAAGGCAGGCTAGAGACCGGTGGCGCTAGCCACCGTGCGGTAATGTGACGGAAAAGTGCAATAAAGGATGGTTTATGAGAGAAGAAAGTTTTCCAGTGTCATGGAATGTTCTTTTGGCCGATATTTATAATAGAAGCTTGTGAAAATCAGCTGGTAGCGATAGCAAAATGTACTAAATTCGCTATAAACCCATTCGCCAGCGAAGGTAAGAAAATATAAAGTGGAAAAAATAAGGAGTAATAGAGAAAGAGAGATAGAGAGAAGGATAGAGAAGTGTCAAACATAACGAAGTAATAGGAATTGATAAAAACCTTCAGAGTATGTTGGTAGGACTTTCTTGGGCTGTTTCAGTGTGAATGATTCTTCTTCGTGTGTGGTGGTGGTGAACTGTAATCTGTTGCGTTGCGTCAGATCGAGTGAGATTTCTTCCTCGTGGTGCATGATCAAGTTTTCGAGCTTCTCGCGCCGTTTGCGCAGCTCGACCACGACATTTTCCGTGTCTTCATCCTCGTAGCGATACTCGTCCTCCACATCCTGCTCGCTATCGTCGTATATTACCTCATACACGACCTCATCATCTTCATCCACCTGCTTGATGATCGTGATGTGAGCCTCACCGGTCTCCTCACCGTAACTGTACGGTGCCGGCAGCTTCACCCGGCCGGACATGGAAATTTCTTCGCGCGCATACGAATCAAGCTGTATCTTGAACTCTTGCTCAATGTCCTCGATGTGCTTGGTACGCTTCGGACGGAACGTAACATTTTCTGGCTCAATGTCCTTGAACACTGGACGTGGCTGGCGTACCTTTTTGATCTTCTTGATACGCACCTCCTCTTCGTCCAGTACCTCGCGCCGGAAGGCGGGCTTTGGACGTGGGCGCTGTTTGCGCACCACGACATGCTCGGTGATCTCTTCCTCTGCCGGTACTTCCTCCTCCTTGGTAATCGTGATCGATGCCTCCACATCTTCGGGCTGCTGTGGGATGGAGACTTTTCGGGCCACCTTAAAGGTAGCTTCAGCCTCCTCCGGTTCCGCAATGGACGGTTTCTTACGCGGCAGGGACAGTTTCGTCTCTACCTCTTCCTCTTCTTCGACCGAAGGTTTCGCTTTGGGTTTCCGTTTGACCATCGTAACCTCGTCGATCGTTTCCTTCGCTGGTTTCACAATGTCTAGATCGATCTTTTCGTACTTTTCCAATTCCGTCTTCGGTACCTCCATCTCGAGAAGCTTTTTAGTAATCTCGTCCACATCGTCATCCTTCTTCTTTTTCACGACCTTCTTCTTTGGTTTTTCCACCTTCTTCTCCTCCACCTTGGCAGGTTCCGGTTGTGCCGGTTCTGGTACGATAGGTTGTTCCGCTTCACGTACAATCTTAAGCGAAGCTTCTGCCTCATCGGTGGTGTATGGTGCTGGTTTTGATTTCAGTTTAATCGATTCCTCCACATCTTCTACGACTTCCGGTTGGGGAGCGGTTGGCTTCAACAGTACCACTTCTTCGGTGGTTGTTTCCTCCACAACTGGAGCTGGCTTCTTGGGTTTCTTCAGCGATACCGTTGCTTCCTGGACCGTTTCTTCGGCAACTGGCTGTTTCTTGGGCTTGATCTTAAACTCTACCTCAGTTTCTTCGACCGTTTCCACCTTCGGTTTGCTCTTCTTTCGCGGCAATTTCACTTGTGCGCTATCTTCAGGCTCAATCGTCGACTCAACCGCTTGTTGCGGTTGTGGTTGGTCTTCAATCTTCACCTTTTCGCGCTTGCGAAGATCAACATCGACGCGTTCGTACTGTTCGAGTTCGGTTTTCTCAATTTCCAAATTCAACAGCCGCTGCAACTCGGCATCATCGTCGATACTTGCCTTCTTTTTCTTCACAACAACCACCTTCTTCTTGGGCTTCTCGACCGGTTTCTTCTCCACCGTTTCTGGCAGTTCAACCGGTTTGAGTGAAACTTTACGAAGCGGCGTCTCTGGCTGTGGTTCTTCCACGATGGGTTGTATCGGTACCGACTCCACCACCGTTGGCAATTCTTCTGACGGTGCCACAATCACGGCGTCTTCTATGATCGGCTGCACATCGTGCACTTCCTCTACCAAAGGTTGTACCGGTACGATTTCTTCTTCTGGAGCTTCCGTTTCCAGTGGCTCTTCAACAACTGGCTCCACGGTTTCGAGCTCTTCAGTGGGCTGTGGTTCATCTGCTTCAACCTCTTCAATGGTCGGTTGTTCGACCGGCTCCGGTTGCTCCAGCTCAATCTTAATGATTCGCTCAACACTTACCGTTTCTTCCGTTTTCTGTGGTGTTGGCTTCAGAATGATTTGTTCCTCAACTTCCTGAGGCGCTTCGGGCAATCGTGGCTTTTTCGTGATCTTAAACTCAGCCTCCACTGATTCCGGCTCTACTGGTTTCTTGACGAACTTTTTGGGCTTTAGTGTCACCTCTACCGGTTCGGGTTCTTCAACCTCAGCCACCTGAGCTTTACGAGGCTCTTCGACCGTTTCAACCGTCTTCTCTGGCTTCTTGATGTCAACGTCGATTTTCTCGTACTTTTCAAGCTCGGTTTTTTCGATCTCCATATTCAGCAGACGCTGCAACTGTTCATCATCATCAATAGAGGCTTTCTTGGGTTTCTTTACAACCTTCTTCTTGACCACCGGTTTCTTCTCTTCAACAGTCTCTGGCTCTTTCGGTAATTCTACCACTTTTTCTTGCACAGGAGTGGGCTTCGGTTCATCTGTTTTAACAACCACCGCCGGTTCTTGTACGGCAGTAACAACTTCCTCTGGAACTTGTTTCGTTACTGGTTCGATCGACTTCGGAATCTCTGCAGGTGCAGTAGCACTTACTTCCTCCGGCACCAGTACTTCTTCGACAATTTGTGCCTTTTCAACGGCCGGCTCAACAACAGTTGGCTCTTCTACGACCGGCTCCTTTACCTTTACCGGCATTTCGACCGGCAGCGAAGCAGGGGCTGGTATTTCTTTCGGTTTCGGCTCAAGGTCGATCTTCTCATACGTCTCCAGTTCTGTTTTTTCGATCTCCAAGTTTAACAACCGCTCGAGCTCGGCGTCTTCTTCTGGTTTTTTCTTTGGTTTTTTCACAACCTTCTTTTTGACAACTTTCTCTTTGGGTTCTTGCACTTCTACCGGAACTTCTTGTCTAACCTCCGGTGCCGGTTGTTGTACGGTTTCGATCGGTTTCTCTTCTGGAATCTGTGGCACAGGGAGTACTTGTGCTTCCTCCAATGCCGGTTGTGGAAGTACCAGCTCTTTTGGCTGCTCAACTTGTACTTCCTTAGGTTTCTCAACCTCTTTCACAGGTTCTGGTGTGACTTCTGCGATTACAGGAGCTGGTGTCTCGATTGGCACTGGTGCTTCTGGCATTTGCACAGCCTCTTCTGGTTGAGGTTCCTCCTCGACAGGTGCCTTTGGTTTCTTGACCACCTTCTTAATGACCTTTTTCTTGGCAGCTTCTGTATCTGCATCATCGGGTACATCTTTCGGAACCGGCAAAGCCATATCACGATCACCTTCCCGCTCTTTGGGCTCTGTGTCAGGCGTTGGCTTTGTGAAAGGTTTCAGCTTGATCTCTTCCTCTTCTTTGTCCGGTTTGGTAGGTACTGGTTTACGGAACTTAAACTCATCTTCCGGTTCCGGCTCCGGTTTCTTACCCTTACCTAGCACAATCTTGTGCTCTGGTTCTTCCGGAGTTTCCGGTACTTTAGGCTGTTTAGGAACTTTCGGTTGTTCTGGCTCCGGCACAGGCGTTTCTTCCGGTTCTGGTTCCAGCTTAACGTACGGCTCCAGTGGTGTTTCGTAGTCTGGAATATCGGTTGGTGTAAACTTGGGCTTTTCAACAGTTCGTTTTCCAGTGTCCAGTTCTTCTTCTTTTGGTTTTTCTTTAGTTGGTTTCTTTGGTTTATCTTCTTCCACCGTTTCCTCCTTTGGCTTGGTTGGCGTTTTCTTCAACTTTACTTCTTCGTGATGTTCTTCTTCCTTCTTTAACTTGCCCTTACCCATCTGCAGAGTACGTTCCTCCGGTTCATCCTTTGGCGTTTCCTTTGGCTGCCGTTGATATTGGGACTTTTCTTCGTCCTTCGGTACTTCTTCTTTCGGTTCCTTTTCGTACTTTTCAATGTCCAGCGTCTCAAGCTCGGGCTTTTCCTTCTTAATAACCTTTACCTTCTTGATTACCTTCTTCGTACGTTCCACCTCGTCCTCCTCGATGCGCGATAACGTACCCACGCCCGGTCGGGTGTCTAGCTGCACAATCTCAGGTTGTTGTCCCTGCACGGACAACTCCACATGCTCAATGCGGCTCTTGAGCAGTACCTTTGGTACGACGACTTCCTCTACTTCCTGTTTCTCTGGTACAACGGTTTTACGCAGTTTAACTGTTTGTGGTTCTTGTGTGTCAGTGATTTCTGGTTTGATCGGTTTCTGTTCTTTACGTTCGATTTTAATAGGCTCTAGCTTAACAATCTCACCCTTCTCCGGCTTAACCTTCGGCTTGCCATCCACATCAATCTTCTCGTACTGCTCCAGCTGTGTTTTCTCAATCTCCAGGTTCAGCAAACGCTGCAGCTCCTCGTCATCATCGATGGACTTTTTGGCTTTCTTCGTTACCTTCGTTACCTTCTTGACCACCTTCTTGGGAGCTTCGGCCGGAGCAGTTTCCACGGTAGCTGCTGGTTGAAGCTGAGCTTCTTCCGTTGGCTCCACGCGCTGTTCTTCCACAGGAACAAGCTGTTCCGTCTCCAGCTGGGGCTCCTGTACAGCTGACGTCTCTTCCACGGGTTGCTCGAGAAGGGATTCGGATGGGGCTGCTGCAACTGTCGGTTTACTCTGCACCGCAGGTACTTCAGTTGCACCGACCGTTACATCAACTGGTGTCAGATGTTCCTCGTTCAACGTCAGCGATGCGACGGTATCGGCTTCCTCTACAGATAAGTCAAACTGATCGTCCATGGGAGCAGCTTCCAGTAGTGGCTTGCGCTGCACTGTAGGTACTTCGGTAGCATGCTCGGATACATCGCTCGGCGCTACCTGGACAGTATCTAGCGCCAATGAAGGCACATTGTCCGTCTCTTCGACCTGCTGTTCAAAAACTTCTTCGATTGGAGCTGCTTCAAGAATAGGTTTACTCACGATTGGTGTTTCCGTTATGACTGACGGAATTTCGGATGTAGCTGCTTGCTCTTCCTGTGGTAGCTCACTTGCGACTACATCCGTCTGTTCCACTGTTTCGTCCAGCACCTGCTCGATCGGAGCGGCGGTAACCTGAGGCTTCAGCGACACCTCGGGCTTCTCAAGGGCTGATGCCGGTACGTCGACCGGTTCCACAACATCTCCCAATGGTTCAGTTTCGACAAACTCGTTCGTTTCGAACGTGTCCTCCTGCAAATCAACAGTGTCTGCACCTGCAGGAATTATTTAGAACAACAATAGATATTAGTGTGTGACAAAGCGTATCATTGCTCACAAATATGTACAAGAAATAAAAGCAAATAAACCCATCAATCGAAGCTATATTGAACATCTCATTGAAATAATTGTAAATTTGAACTACACAAACGGTTATTAACAACGGACTCTATCCAGTATCGATCAACTGCAGTCGCAGCTTGTACTGAGATAAAGTTAAATACTTACTGATTGGCCGCCTGTCTTCAGTGTGTGTGGTGGTGTCGAGTGTCTGTTGGGTAGCTTCGTGTCCAATGGCTGGTTCGAGTGGAGCTAATGATTCTGTCGGTATTTCTTGTAATGTGGGGACTTGTTTCTTTGCTTTGGTCTTAACCTTTGCCTTCTGCGGTGTAGAAGGCGATATTGTTTCTGGCTCAGCTGTTTGCAGTACGGGCTCTTCTGCAGGCTGCTCCTTGACGCGTACCGTAGGCTCAAACTCTGTCTTCTCATAAACCTCCAGTTGTGTTTTCGAAATTTCCTGATAGAGCAAACGTTCGATATCTGCCTCCAGAGTGTCCGGTTTAACCGTTTTCTTGATGCGAACTTTCCGCTTTGCACCTTCTGGCTGCGGGGTACTGTCTTCTGGGGTCACTTGTGTCACTGTTACTGTTGCCTCGGGAATATCATCACCCTTCTGTACGGTTACTATCTCAATGAGCTCTTCCTTGTCATCTTTCTTCTTTTTGATGATGCGTTTTTTGACCGTTTGCTGTTCGACTGCACCGGTTTCCGTTGTCACTTGCGTCACTTTGACCTCTTCGGGTAGCTGTTCTATTACGAAATCTTCCTGCGGTTGTGGTGTTAGGTCCAACTCTTCCGGTTTTTGGAACTCATCATCCGTGATCGTCTTAGGTACGACAGCATGAACGATATCGGGAACATCTTCTGCGACATCGGGCACCGATTGGGGAATTTCTTCCTCATCTGGCTTTTCTTTTTGTTCCTCACTGTCTGGTTTAAGCTTTGGCTTAGTTTTCTTTATAACTTTCTTTACTTTCTGTGGTGATGTGATTTCAACTTCTGGCTCATCAGGTTTTTCGGAGCTAACCGGTAATGCCATTTCTCTGTCAGCTTCCTTAATGGGTTCCTCGTCTTTGGAGGTAGGTTTGGTAAAAGGTTTCAGCTTGATATCTGCTGGTTCTTCATCCTCCTTTTTACCAGTTGGAATTCGGAACTTTACATCCTCCTCTGGAGCTTCAGGTTTAGGTTTACCCTTGCCCATAACCAAAGGCTTTTGCTCGTCTTCCTTATCATCGGGTGTTTTTGGTTTCCTTTTGGGCTTGGGCTTTTTCTTGGCCTCCTCTTCCGGTTCGTCCGGTGTAGGTTCTGGGGCTTTATATTCTTCCATTTCTATGTTATAGTCTGGTATGTCCGTCGGTTTATACACTGGTTTTTCAACATGGCGCTGTTTATCGTCGCTTTCGAGCTCTGTTGGTTTTTGTTTCGGCTTAGTTACGGACTTTTCCTCTTCCGGTTCATCCTGCTTCGGTTGTTTTGGTGTTTTCTTTAGTGTCACCTGCTCTAAGTTATCTTCCTCCTTCTTAAGCTTACCTTTACCAAGCTTCAGCGTTTTCTCTTCCGGTTTGTCATCGGATGTTTCTTTAGGTTTGCGTTGATACTTATGAGCTTCCTGGTCAAATTCTTCCTTTACTGGCTTTTCCTCTTCAAAACTCATGCTTTCTGGTGTTTCCAATTCTAGCTTCTTGCCTTTGTGAGTTTTGATTTTCTTCAGTTTCTTAAGCTTTTCAGTTGTTTCTTCTTCATCTATTCTCGACATTTCACCAATGGATTTAACCGGCGTCAGATCAGTAATAACTGGTTTTATCGCTTCGGGTGGATATTCCACTGAGACAATGCGGCTCTTGAGCAAAACCTTGGGCACTACAACTTCCTCTATTTCCTTACGTTCTGGTACTTTGACTTTACGAAGCTTTACCATTTGCGGTTGCTCTTCTGGTTCTGTGAGCAGGATCTTCTGAGGTTTTTGTTCTCTGCGTTCTATTTTTTGTGGTACCAGTGTTAGCTTAGGCTTCTCTGGTTTTGGCTTACCTTCCAGCTCAACTTTCTCGTACTGCTCAAGTTGCGTCTTTTCGATCTCTAAGTTCAACAAGCGCTGAAGCTGTTCGTCTTCTTCCGGACGTTGCTCCTTTTTAGGTTTTTTCTTCACCTTCTTTTCCACCTTTTTGAGTTCAACTTGTGCCTCCGGTTCTGGTTTCTTTTGTTGTTCTTGTAATTTCTTCAGCGATGTTTCTTCGTAAGTTAATGTTGATCTATCAAACTCTTCGAGGACGGCTTCTTGTGGTTGAGGTTCAACAAGCGAGACCTCACGAACGATATCGGTTTCCGTAAGTTCACTATCAAATGTTTCTACTGATTGGGGAACATCGATTGCTAAGGGAGATTCCTCCGTTGATAAATCGTTCGAGGGCGTTGGTTGCTCTTTGCGAAGAGCTTTTTTACTTGGTTTCTTTTTAGTGATCGTTTCAATCGGTACCGTTTGTTCTTGATTCGGAGTGTCTTCCATAGATGTAATCTCCTCAGGAACTACAGTTGCTTCCATTGGTTCAATCGTAAGTGGTACAATATCTTCTGCAGTTTGAGCAACTGTTGAGGTTGTTGGTTTCTTTTTCTTAACAGATTTTTTCGTTTCTTCTGGTTCCTGAGGCTGTTTGATGGAAGATTTACGAACAGTTTCAGGTTTGGGTAAATCCATCATTTCTAAAACAGCTATTGCCCCTTCAGGTCTTTGCAAGGTTTCTTCAATCAAAGTTTTGTGGCGCTTTTTAAGTTCAACCTCCACTCGTTCATAACGCTCCAGCTCAGTCTTCTTTACCTCGAGGTTAAGTAATCTCTCAATGATGTCATCAACTTCGTCCGTAGTTTTGATAGTTTTAACCTTTTTCTTTTTTAGCTTTCGAGGTTCCTTCGGTTTGACTATTGATTCTGTGTCTACTTGCTCAACAACAACTGGCACGTCTGGTTGAACCTCTGATTCAGTGATAGTGATAGTCGTTTCGGGTTGTTGGCCTTCTTCTTCAACCGTAATCACTTCTACAAGTTCTTGTTTGTCACCAGTCGTCTTCTTCACAGTACGCTTCTTTGTGGTTTGTTTCTTTATTTTGCCAGTTACGGTTACCACCTCATTCACCGTAATTTCTTCTGGCAGCTCCTCAACAACAGGCGACTGCTCTTGCGGTGCCTCGTAAGCGAATTCTGCTGCTTGCTCGTATGTGTACTCAGGCACATCAATCGAGCTAGGATGTTCCGAAGCCTCCAACACATCTGGTTGCTGTTCATCGATGGGCTCCACAGGTGCTATTTGGTCGCTTTCCTGCCGTTGTTTTGAACGTGTTTTCACAACCTTCTTCACCACCTTCGGCACAGGAACATCAGAAAGTTCAGCAAAATCAGGATGATCTTCAACCACCCATTCTTCAGATTGCATTGTTTTACTTTTGAAGTCTACATCAATTTTTTCGTATTTTTCTAGCTCAGTTTTCTTCACTTCCAAGTTAAGCAGTTTCTGAATTATTTCGTCCGTATCGTCACCCTTCTTTTTGATGATCTTAACCTTCTTTTTCTTCGGTTTGGTGGCTTCAACCAAAGGTACCTCGTCTTGAGTGCTTGGCATGGTCTCGGGAGCTGTTTC
>AXCM01005177.1:0-19881 GCA_000473375.1 Anopheles culicifacies | reverse complement strand
GACTTAATTTATTGCATAGCAGGAAAGTCAGTCCCTACTACGGTGGAACGGTCCGGATGGGATATTGTTACCGGTCCATGGTGTGTAGGCCCGAAGCCGATACTACTATCCTATCGAACAGACCCAATATGCTTTATGGGATTATGCATCCGATTGGCACCGGGCGACTCAGCCCATTAATTAAAATGTCCACAAATCCACATGTCCACACATACTTTTTGGTAGTTTGTGAATTAGTTTTTAGAAGGAAAATTACAACATTATTTTAAAAATGTAAATTAAGATACTAAATGTAAAAAGTAAAAAAATTGAATGCAAAATTTAATTTCAATGAACCATAATTTAAAGCAGACCGTGATAATTTTGAAGCTTAAAGAACGATAAATTTATTTAATCACGCCTGTTTTCAATAATACTTGCATCTTGCATCATTATCAAAGAATCAAAGAAGTAGTTCAGTGATTAATAGCAATTTTCCAAAAGCTAAGACCGGTCCAATGGAGGACATCAATAGTGTCACTTTGACTTAAATATGGTCATCCTCACGATTAATCCATCATACGGCATTACGTAGAACAGACTCGCAATGGGATTTCACTGCAGATTTCCACCTCATTTGCTACCTTCCTGTCAAACCTGGCGATGAATGCTTCGAATGTTTGCCACCAAATTCTTGCACTTCGACACTTTTGACACGCTCTCTTTCTCTCTATCTTCCTTTCCAAGAAAAAACGATCACTCCTAAAACACGATAATGCACTTTTGATGAGAAAGCTAGCTTAGTTGCAACACGGGAGAACAAAGCGATGGGGAAAAAAGCGTCTCGTAATAGTTCCCCCGGGAACGATGGAGAATTTCACACGACGTAAGCTCTTCTGCCGGGCAGAAGCACCATCGCCAGCGAACCGTACACATTCCCGGGGCACATCCGATGGGTCAAGATGGTGCCACCGTTGCCGCCGGTTGCTTTCGCATCATTTCGCCTCACACGAAGTGACCATAAAATTGTAGCACTGTCATTTCCTTCTTTTTACTGCCAGCTCATCAACCACATTCCGGTCACCGATTTTCCGGCGTATAGTGGGATAGCGCTCCCGGAGGCGGACGATGGTTGGAGATGTTGTGAGTTGAGAATGTGAGAAAATGGCGATAAACGTAAAGAAAACGAAGTGAAACATCACACTCGGTGACCGCTGTAATGTTCCGTCGTATCAAAAAGCTGTAACGATGCACCGATCGTAACACTTTCCATGCCAATGTGTATGTATACTGCGTGAGTTACAATGATGTCTTGGTTTCTTACGGTACTGGAACAGTGCGTTGTAAAGATCATGAAAATTAGTTGTTTGCAGTGGAAAACACGGTAAAATTAAATGGGCAGCTGTGAAAAGGGCTAAACATTACGGTGTGAAGCGAATAGTTAAAACCACAAACATAAAACAAAACTTTACAATGTACCATCTCCATGTTAATGTGTGAGCGACATTAATTATTTACAGAGCTAAAGTTAGTACCTCATCAAAATTATTCAACCCCCCACAAATTAAACTATCGATCATGTTGCGTTCATGAAATGCTTTCAGAAGAACGGATGTTAAGTGATGGTACAAAAGTTTGCTTAAAATCCTCTACTTTTGATAGCACTTTTTAAATGCGGATAATGCTATGCGTAACTTTTCGTCGCACTGTGCGTCACAATTCACTTCCCCGAACAGAGCTACGGTGCTAATTAACATAAATTTCCATCGGGATACAATATCACCCCGGGGTGTGAGGTTTCGTTAAAAATTGTTTTACATCCAAATGGTTACCTTCGCAAGTGTGATTTGATGGCTTATTTATGATCCATTTTCATGGAAATTATACGAAGTGTTAATGGCAGCGTGCTTTATAATACGTTTTTATTTACAATTTAACGTGTGAATATGCACGATTTGAGCAGCGCAAATACTATTTTTTAATTTAAATTTAAAAGGATAACTTTACAAAGTTTAATTCTTTGAATGTTTACCTCAATATATCAAATTTTATTTCCATTTTGTTTAGTTTGAGACCATAAACTTATTCCAAAGTTGCAATCTTTGTAGGAACAATTGCTTTACGTTCTACAATGCAGCTGCTGGTAAGAACACCGGACGACAATTCAATTGCATTGCCTTGTCGGAATTGAATCAGGAAGTTCGACGCCATTCCCGTTGCGACCGGATATTGTGGAAGTGGAAATATTTTCCATCTCAACACCGTTCACCATCAGCGCTATACCACAAATCAGGTCGAGGTTTCCTGCAGAACTTTCCCAATGCTCCAATGTACTAAGGTCGATAATTAAATTGACAGTACGGTGCGATCTGGAAAGTTTTCTTCGTTAACGGTTAAATGATAGTTACTTTCTTTCACGGATCCTTAAGCTTTATGGACATATTAATAAACATAGTTTTATTCACACTAAATCGGAACAAAACATCCTTCTTCATAATGCGATCGCTACATAATCGTTTCTATAGCTGGAGTATCCTCGTATTTATTGCCCAAGAGGTTCTTGGGAACTGACTTCTGCACTTTCCATTCTCATATCTATGTGATCCTGCGTTGTAACTTTTTTTTTGTTAGAATTTCTTCCCAGACAGATAAACACGCTCTAAACTTGCACGTTTTTTCTCACTCTGTACTTCTCGAAAGGTACAAAAAAACCACTCCGATACTTTTCGCTTTTGCGTAGTTAATTTATGTTCCTTGCAGCTTCACAAATTGGAAACACGAAACCGGTACAAAACTGAAACACTTGGGAAACCATTCCATTCGCTAGGATCTCTCGGCAAAAGTATATGGTACGGTTAATGTGCTGCGAAAAAAAAGAAGGAAAAGAGCCACATCACACCAAAGCACAATGTAAAACGACTTCCTTCCTTGTACCATTGCCCGTAGGAACTCTGTATCGAACTTCTTTTTGTCATTATACGCAAAGATTAAAACCCGGCACTACGGTACAACGATACAGTGCGCTAGCATGGTAGTGAACCACCGAGATCTGGGAACGTGATGTTCGACAGTGTTAACTTCGCGAATAAAATCACTCAGGCGTGCGAACATAAATAACCGCCATAGCTCTGGCATCGTCCGCACTGCCAAAAGTTTGGACTGCTCGCTGAGCTGCATTCGTAACATGCAATTGAAGGCATACCGTATTTTTCCATGTATTAGAGCATATCTAGTCTTAAAGATCATTTGTATTTTTAAGCAAAAATTAAGAAAAAATCAGTTTTTAGTTATAAATGATATAAATCTTCATAGAAAACAAGATCAGAGAAAGCGTTCAGCTAAAAAATCATAACAACATATGCGCCCTCCATCCACGATAGAGTTAGAGTTTTCAAACTCATTCCGGTAATGAAATCAAACCAAAACCAATTTATCCCATTTTAAACCAGTGTATGTCCCTTGCGAGGTAGTGGTTGCGAAATTCTTAGTCATGCACGAGAGAACGCAAGAAAGAAATAGTTATAAAATAGAAAAAAACGGTTTAAAGGTGAAATATGGGACAACTTGTCTTAAAAAAAAAACTGTACAGCTTCTCAATAATAAACATTGAAATAAAACTTGCATACTTTTAGGCGTAGCACACCCAACCCCTGCCTGGGAGAGAGTTTGAACTTAAACCAAAAATTCAGTAATTTGGTCTCTGGAATAGTCGCTTGTGTCAACGATGCTTGTGTCTTTTTAATTTAATCTTAAATCAGCAAAATATATTTATAAAATAATATATGATTGCATACTTTCAGGCTGAAAGAAGAGCGTAAGCAAATTTACGACGAATTGCTTGTCTAAATGTACGTAAACTAACATTTATTTCTTAAAGCTAAATCAACATTGTGCAGTGGTTCGTTTGAAATGGATTTTAAAATCAATTTATAGAAAAATAAAACACCCAAATCTGGCCATCAAAACCGTCTGAAGAAATTCGTGGAGCTTCTTCGCCGTAAAACAAACTCCTTTGCTGGCACGATCGTTGTACCGTACCATACATTATGCGTCTTTGATTGCATTCGTCTCTCATCGATCGCAACCGAGAGAAACGACACATGTACGTAACGTGCAGGGCTATGTGCCCACAGACCGTTTGCCCCGTTTTATTGCTCTCAATTTCACCCACAAATTTAGCATAAGAATAATGTTGCTGGCTGCCTTCAACGGTTACACCAGCCGGTGCAGGCCAGAGATGCGTCTCATACAATTGTACGTTTCGCGGTTGGGTGTGCACGGTATGGTGTAATGCTCGGACTAGTGGCACTATTCATCACAGACACACCCCGTGCTTTATTAGATGCTTAACCTTCGAACAGAGCCGCAGCACGGTAACAGGGACACCACCAACAAAAGCGAACAGGATCCGTTTGTACATTCATCATACCGAAAACCACCGACAACGCCGTCGACCACGACACGGTCAGTGAGATGGTACGGAATTTCCTTTAGGTACGATACTTTTCGCACATACTTCACACGTACAGCTCACACACACACCCTGATGTGCGACAGCCAAAGTCAGACCGGCCGTATCTATTCACCGTAACCGGTTATGAGTGGAATAAGAAATGTGCAAAACTTTTCTCATAACTCTCTCGGTTTTCGGTTACGCCTTTTCACTGTGGAAGCCCTTTCTTCATGCGAAAGGCGATGGGAGCGATGGATTTAGTGTGTTACTTTTAGTGTTGCACTAAAGATTGCGTAGCGTTGGGTGACACATTCCACAACGAGCTTTGGTAGAGCACGAAACTGTTGGTGTACTTTAAATAAGCAGTAATAATTAAACCGAATAGAATGCTTTTCACTGTCCGTTTTGTATTTCTGGGGTACGTGAGTGTAAAAGGAATAGAAAAGGTTAGTATAGTTGATTGTTAAAAATTAATTACCAAGCGGAATTGAAGAGAGCAGCATACTAACCACCTAGTCTTTTATATTTTTAAAACGTGATAAATTTTTAGTGATTTTGTTTTCCTAATTGCGTCCTTAAATGTCTCCAGTAAAACCAAATCTTTCAGGACAAGTTTTTATTTTTACCTTAAGCAACGAAAGACGAAAATGTTCCACTGACGCGAACTCACTATTCTGTATCAAGTTTTTTCCGAATATGGAATTGATTATTTTTGCTTATTAAAATTTTTAAATTAAAATTTGCGGTTTTATTTGCCAAACGAGGCCAGTGACGCCAGCCCCAAGGCAAGGATAGAATACTTATCTGTCAACAACGAACTTTTTTTCCTCCTCTCTATTTTCCATTCCATCACCGAATTTGTTCAAAAAGCAAATAACAAAAAAAAAAGATTTAGACCTCAAGATTGAAGACTCATTGCCAGCTACCGAGACAGAAAACCCGTTGTTTGTCAACCCGTTTTTGGGACCAAAAAAAAGCTAACAGATTCATTTATCCGACACGGGTCGTGGATTAAGACAACGGGACAACGAAAGTGTATAATAATGGAAAATTTTCCTCCTCACTGCACGGTTCTACGTGATTGTGTTTGTGTGTGTGAGTGATTTTCTTTTTTACCTTCATTTTCGACGCCCTTAACCAGGCACAAAGTTGTACTTCAAGTTTACGGGTCTTTTACGGTCCATAAAAGATTTGAATTAGATCTTTGTACAGGCGATAATTTTAGTCGCTCTCGGGGTGAGACAGTTTAACGCGAGCAAAAAGTCACCTTTCATTCTTACCCGTTTTTTTTTTCATTCTCCTTTTCTAGAAAGGGTTTTTTATCTAAGGGTAGAGCTAAAAATATGAAGAAGAAAAAAAAGGAGAAAAAAAGAGTCTTTCTTTCGCATTAATGGGTTGCAATAATGCAACACGTGCCGTTCGTGGCAGGATATGCATCTGTCAGTTTCACTGTATCCATCAGAAATGCTTCTCTGACGTAGTGTGTAGCAAATTATGAAGGAAGGAATGCATTTTATGTCCGCCCCAAAGAAGCTTTTACCCGCCAGAGAAAATGTCTTGGGCCGGCAGAATGATTCCTTCACGTGATGCCATCCATTAGCGGCAATTCTTAGGGAACTGGGTAAAATGAAACAGCAGCTGCAATGAGCATTGCAAATTTCCAGCTTAATTCGTTTGATATTTGCATTTTCCACATCATTCAGTTCAATAAATGGACGATGGAAGGTTTTTAAAATTTTCCAGATCAGAAGAATGAAATAATTGAGGCAAACACAAATGCTTACATTAGCTGTTTAATGTATAGTTATGCACAAGAATGTTTCCCACGCTGAGTTGCATCAGACACCCCGGTCCCGTGTTGACACCACGTGACTTCAGAGCGTCAGTATAAAACCTGCCACTCTTGGAATGTCAACATGCAGCATGGAACCGCGGGTCTCCTAGCACGACTCGCAGTAGTCTTCTCAAGCAGCAGTCTTCAATAAATTTTAATATTTGACTTTTATAAAACTAGTTCTTCAGAGTTATTTTTGTGTAGTAAAAAAAGATTTCATAACTGTATAGTTAGTTCTTAGTATTTTGTTCTTATGCATTCGCTGCTCTTTGTAATAAAAAAAATCTATCTTTTGTTCATCTCAGCACTTTTTTTTCATTCAATCTAGCAAAGAACAGAATCTTTTAAAAAATATGTCAGTATGAGTAATCCATTCAATGTTTAATTTTGGCTCACGATATTAAATATACGCTTTCGATGGTAGCTTAAGATAATTCACTAATTTATACAATTGGTACAGTTATTAATTACTTCGATATCATCTTCTTTTTCTATGATTCTACAACCTCGAGAGGTCATTGCTTGTCATTTCTGGCTTCCGGCTTTCCGTTCCAGCGCCGCTATCTCCTCGAAAAAATCGTTGGGGAAGAAACTTTTAAATTAGAATATGTGAATGGTATAACAACAACACCTAATTAAGTGATTTTAGAACGGTTTTTTGTAGTGCAAAATGAAAACAATATAATATTGCAAAACTAAATAATAACATAATGTAATATTAACAACGAATAAATTGAAAAAGGCAAAAGGGATTTGTTTGGTATTTATCTTGAGCTTCGATTATCAATTGAGTTTTTTTTTGGTTCAGACGTTCAATGCCTTAATTTGTTTATAATAATAGACTACCCATAATAGTGAACTTTGAAACTAGTTAAAAAAATTGTTTTCGTTTTGTTTGATAACAAAAGTTTCAACTCACACAATTATTTTATTCAAAAAACCATTAAAAATGGAAGAGTTAGTTTTCCATTTTGTCATTCCGCCTCTTATGATACTCACCCGCGGAATGTTATCTTTCTTCTCGCTTTTCGCAGTTTATCACGCTTTCGAAACCGCTAACGAAGCTCATTGCAAGTTGTTAGCAACTAGACAGCTGGCACTGTGGAGAGTTATTTCAAAAATGGCATAAATCTTCCCTGAATATGCAATATGCTGCCGACCGTACCGAATATGCAATAACGCTGCGAACCTGCACGGGTGCACCGTGAGCGCTCACTGAAAGATGACGGCAAATAAAAGGCAACCGGGTCGTCCTTTTTATGCGAGCATTCGGTGCGTACAGAATTAGCCATTGGCATTGATATGATAGTGGGTGGAAAACAGAAAAGTGTTTCTACCAACCCGTGGGCCAGTTTTGAAATGCGAGCAAGCTTTCTTTATATTTCTACCAATAAAACGCCTGGCATGCATGCATACGGAAGCAGAGAATGTATTAATCCGTCCTATATATATTCAGCCCGATCGGAAATCAGCTGCTCCCGGTTCAAAGCAACACCAAACGAGGGAGAGAAAAAAAAACAGATAAGCCGGTGTGAATTGATAAAAGCGACCTCGCGAAGGAGTACGAAAAGCATAAATTTATGCAAAATGACGCCACGTGCTAACGAGAAAATGGTGCGATGTGCTGAGTAGGAGCAAATGATACAAAGAACAAAAAAATGAAAAGCTGCTACCTGCTTACTTCACGGATCGTCCGAACTCTGCTTTTCTTGGGGCTGACAAAATGTGCGGGCGAACGGTGAGCGCGAGATTGATCAGTGCTGTTCGATGTGCTGAATGGAAGTGAAAGCTCACAAGGATCTGCTTGCGGATGGATGGATGCGAATGAAATATGATTATTTATGATAAACCCATCTCCACATGCAACATGAGTGGCAACATATCGCGAGTATTGCGAAGGATCTGGCACAGAATGATTTGAAAGATGGATCTTAAATGGACAAATAAAGGAAAAACGGTGCGAACGGTAGCATGGAGGTGGTCGCGAAGTGATATGCTGATAATAAATATTTAATTTGAAGCGCTGTGCGAACCAAACAATGGCTTGAAGGTTTGGTTTAACACTGTTTTACTTTTGTAGGACTTAAAAAACGCTTTCAAATGCAATGAATAGATTTCAAATAAATATAATAAAAACTTAGCAGAAGAAAATGCAAATAAAATGTCACGACAAAAGAATAAGTAGCACAAAAAGTGATTTTTTAATTTCAATAAATTATGAAACCATTAACAAACTGGGATGAATACTATTTAAGAAAAATACTCTATTTTTAATATGAACTTTTACATCCTGATCGGCAATTGTTTAACGAAAATTAATATTTTAGAAGTCAAAGTGCTTCGAATGGTCTTCTAATTAAATCTGCTTAACTATTGCACTTTATGTTATGATAAGTAAACCATGAAAATAACCTTGCAGAAAGCCGTTAGCATGTACTTTTATTTAATTATTATCAATATTTAAATAGACTACTAAATATAATCGTAATTTATTCAAGGAAATAATTATTAAGATAAATAAATCGTTAAAACATTCAATAAATTTCATAAGCACATATTTTTTTAAAAAAGTTAATTGTACTTGCATACATTATTTCCTGGACAAAAACTGGAAGCACTAAGTGCACTTTATGACATAGGGTCGACATAAGTCGACATACGTAAATTGACAGTCATGATCGAAAAACCGATGGTTGAAATATTAAAAACACTTAAATTCCAATATGGTAACAAATTCGTGCAAATAATTACTACCAACTTATTCATGTTAATACAAAAAACGCTTGAATGAGGAAAGTTATATAAAATCCCTTGATTTAAACCCTCGCATTTACGTTTAGATGAATGTTTTCCGTTCTTTTCGCGTGTGCAAAATCTCACACGACATCCACTAATGTCTGCTACCAGTTTAGTGCGCACACACCCACGCGGTTATGTGCTGCTGAAGAAGCTACAAATAATCTTGTTAAACTTTTTCAATTACTTCACCGCGCTCATTCTCCGGTTGGGCAATCCGATTAACTCACTCAGCGCGTCCGAAGCAAAGGATAGAAAAACGGGCAAAACAAAAAAAAAGGCTCGTCACCGCAAAATTACTTACAGATCGACGATGCTGGTGGTGGCCCTGTTCCCCACAGGAAACCCCGTTAACGCACGCGGGAAGTAGGAAGCGTCGTACAACGAAGTTACCACGCACACGGCATCGTCGTACGCGACCCATTACTCTGTCAAAAGATGAACTAACGGGATAAAGTGCTGGATAATTACTTCTTTTAAACTGTTCCGCCGGGGCGCTACGTGTTCTGCATTTAGCGCACGTTAGCGCAGGAAGTTAGGTGCAGGTGTATTACAAATATTTTCCTCTAATTTACCATCGTTTGGTGAAACCCGGCGAGAGGGCACAAAACGGAGCATTCTAGAATGCTGTCAACCATTCGCGGTTGAAGGATTGTTTTTAAATTTTTGTTTTATACTGCCAGTAACATAACGATGAGGCTTCTTATTTTTTACATTTTCGTGTAAAACATTAAGAGATAAATCAAATAAAATCGGTGTAACACAAGAAGATCGTGCAAACAAATGTTATCTTTTTTATTATGTGCTCGGTTTTGGCGAATTTTACATTAAGAGCTCACAATAGAAAATGAACTAAAATGAGCTTCGTTCTATATTATTTTGATTGTTAGTAAATATATGAACTATTTTGTAAGATTAGTTTTGTAGCGTTGTATAAAAATATAAAAATGAAACCTAAAACTGGCCAAAAAGAAAACGAATACTCAACATACAATTATTATAAAAATTATTTTGGTTTACACAGAAAACTAGGTAAGTGCAAGCAGAGTTCACTAAACTATGCATAAAATTGTTTAAAAATATGTGTTCACTATGCCATATAAAAATAAATAAATATATAAATCACAGTAGTGTTTCAAATTTCTAATTAACGAATTAACTAAAATAACCTCAGTTATGTTACATGGAGTAAGTTTCCAACCAGTGATAACATGTAGAATATAATGCAAAATACATTTAAATACATATTTTTAGCTTAAACTTCACACAGCATCATTTTGACTTAACTCTTCAACTTTTCTAGTTATTCTTAAGATACAAATGCAATTATAGTTATGTAACGGACTGTACAATAATGTGCATGAAAAATGCATTATCAATATTGATGATATAGTTACAAAAACTTTGAAAATTTTTGATTTAAACCAATCAAACTCTTCCTTTTCATTAATCCGGAGGCTCTCTAGTATTAATACGGCAATTTTGGATAACAAACAAAATCTCCTTCATTTATTACACAACAGCATTTCATTGAAATTTTGTTATGTTTCAATCTTCAAAATTCTGGAATTAGGCTTGTCAATTTCATCTTAGATTCGTTCCTAGCATGTCTTAACCCAGACGTTTTATTTTATTGATAATCATTACTTTTTACTAATTATGCATCCGTTAATTTATCCATGTATTGCTTCCGGTGTATTGCAATATTTTGTTTTATTTACTCCCCATTTTAATGATACCTCATTTTGCTATAAATTTCACAACAGATAATATTTATAAAAATACAACAAATAACGTAGAATTGTTTTGTTTTTTTATTTGTGGTAAAGCATGTTAAACACGCAATTTGCTTACGTGTTGGTCACTACAAACCAATATTTATGTTAAATACATGCAGCTTTATGATTAAACTTTGATCCGCTTCTAGAAAGCATGTGAATTCCAAATTAATCGTCTAGAAGGAACATCATCAATAAGTGTTCTTTCCCCATTGCCTTACTGTGTAAATGTTTTGTCTTATGCTGTACCTACAAATTGACATGCAAATGGAAAGTATGACAAGAATCGATAAACTCAACACACACCCGCACGGCATCGAAATAGCAGCAAACAGCCGCAAACAGGGCATGTTTTGTTCAACTGCACAGTGAAACTAAAAATTATCAACCCATCCACGGCACACAGAACCGTCATCTTGTGTACCGATTGTCCAGCAGGCACGACCGTACACCATGCACCATCGGACCGGAAATGGCGTTCGACGCCCAAGGTCCACAGATGACACAGTGAGCCTGGCAAATATTTTGCACGCCGTACTGTAGGACCCGGAAGAAATGCTGGAACATTTGCTCCATTCCGGCAGCGGACATTCCGATGGCGCACTAGCTTACCAACATTTCCAACCAGACCAAAACTATGATGAGTACCGTCCGTTGCCTGAATATCTAATCAGTACGATGCGTCGCTTTGGCTGGTTACGGTTTCTTCACTGGTTTGCCGTACCATTTTCCCATCCCCTAGGGGACAACTTGCCGTTTGGTTGTTTGTCACTAATGGGTACGAGCGAGCACATTTTTCACCGCTAGGCCATATTGCACCGAAGCAAGGCAAGGAAAAAGTACGCATGAGTTGCGCTATTTTATCCTACCAAAATGTCTCAACATAAGTGCCCGTTAAGGTACTTTAAGCGTTCCCCACGGTAAATGAAGGGAAGTTTACAACTTTCACACAAAAAAATACACACACACGCGCTGGGCGGATGTTTTGTAAGCGTAGCACAAAATAAAACAACACCCACGAGAGAATGTGCTCGGTACGTCCGGTGGTGGAAAATTTCATGAATTATGTGGCACCAGGATCAATTTTCAAACATTTTGAATTTCTTCCACACCACAAACAGCATCACACACCGATCGGAACCCAATCGATGAATGTGTGTATGTGTGTCACAAAATCGATTAAATTGCTGTCCTTTGCTTTATCCTTCATCGTGTTTTTTTTGGACCGCCCGCATCAACAATCACACAACACGCGTTGCGTCCCCGTGCGAGAATCACGCTGAATCGATTAGGTTTTTGTCAGCCATACGCTGTCGCAAAATTTTATTTACCCTACCCACCCACCCTGGAGCCCATGTTGTGATCGAACATCTAGCTCCACTTGCAACCTAACTAACACAATTTTGCTCGATTTGTTCGAGTTTAGGTGTACGAACAACGAGAAACACATTGAACGCAACTGGCCAGAAAATAGGAAACAAAAAAAAAGCTCAAATGCAATAGGAATAATTTTTGGTTAAATTTGAATATTCTAAATAGCGCACAGCACACGGCGGGTGTGATTGTGTGGGATTATTTATTCGTTACCATCGCCGGTACCGGGCACGCTTCCGGGTTGCGTGTTGGTCAGTAAACATGTCCCGAAACGGTAAGCAGCGCAACAGCGAATAAATTAGTCCGAGCATGCAATTTGCACACCGCGATAGAGATGTCAGTGGACCTCTATTAGCTCCATATCCTCCACATATCCTACCGCTCGAATGAGTAAATGTTTGCTCTCAGTATTTACAATGAACAAACAAGTTGTTTAGAAATCAATCGTACCACTGGTACAGGACATCGATTCATTGGAATTTATAGAAAATTCATTTCAATTTAATAAAGGGAGTTTTTGGAGCTTTATTATCTGTAATCATGCATACACTTTTATTACTTCACTAACGATACGAATTGTTTTATTTATGATGTGATTCATGAAGCATGTAAAATGTAATTATTCTGATTTTATTTTAATTCTTAGCCGGATATATGTGTTCTTGAATTCTTTTTAATACTTCGCAAAAAAGTGTTTAAAAATTGATGAAAAATTGAAAATTGAGATAGCCTGTAAAGATATTGATATCGGCGCTAATCTATCATCGTTCCCCCGTACCAAGGACTGACTGTCCGGCCGCATGGGAAAGTAAGCTTAATACGGAAGAAGAAAGCCGTCAAGCAATAATTATAAAAACGAAAAAGAAAAGCGCTATCGTTTTAAATTTAATTGAACCGTACTATATGTTACAATAAACGCTTTTAACTGATTCACGGATAATGTTGGCAAGTATTGTGTATTGCGCTCTTAACTCGGGTTAATGCGTGCAACGAAAATTGTTTGACGCGATGTTTGTATTGGAGTTCTAATGTTATACAAAATTTCAATTTAAAAAACAAACTTTAAGACTTGATGAATAACGGAATCAAAAAGCTGGAACGTGTTGGTTTGCTCTTTCGAAATAGTAAACTGGCGGCCACCTTCTCCGCCCATAGGTTGATCATACATTGCAAATTTATTTTCCCATATACAAGAACATAATTTGAAAAAACTCATCTTCTTCTTCTTTGGCGTTATGGCCTATTATTATTGGTCATGTCTGCCATTTTTGGCTTACGAGATTTAATTAAACCACCTAGTTGGAGAGTTAGTCCTCACTATGGGCGGACGGTCCGAATGGGATTTGAACCCCGGTACGTGGTGTGAAGGCTCCGCGCCGATACATCTCTCCCACTCCCAACTCCCCCTCAAACCTCTCAAAAAGGTCTATTTCTAAATTAATTGTTATAAGCGTGCAGCATTTTAATTCACATCAACAGCATGAATGCAAATTTAGTTAATATATGTGTCTTTCACAAAACATGTTGTGAAGAAGAAGATTAGTTAATTACGTAAAACAATAATGTGGTGCCACAAATGCACAATATAGTTTTTTAACAGGAAACAATATTGGCTAAGCAGGATGAAAATTGTAGAAGGAGGAAATTGTGAGATATGTAGAGTACCAGAAACGGGAAAACACTTAATTTTTCACTGCAAGAAATATAGTGAAGAGAGAAAGAGTCACCAAAATGTTGTGGAAAAAACACTAAAGGAAAAATGGAAAGACAAGGATGGAAAAACGATAAAGGAAATTATTAGGTTCATGAAAAAAGTACAGATAGAAATATAAATGAAAAAAAGCAGGTAAAAGAGTAAAAGAAAAAAAAAGAGTAGGCGAATGACTCTAGAAGTCGAAAGCCTGGAGAGAGTGTTTGGGCCTTTGAGTATAGTGGAGCATACATTGCTCTACTATAGAAGGCTATGCTACACTCGAAAAAAATTAAGAAGAAGAAGAAGAACAGGAAACAACAAAGGTATGAAAATATTTGACTCAAATGTAATATTTGTCGTTCATTTCGTTAACTTGTTAGAACATGTATTATCGATGTTTTAAACAAAGAACTGCAATAAACCGTATGACTTCAATGAAAGAATTTGGAAAAATGACCATTATAAACATGTAATATTATTTATTAAATCACGTAACTCAGGAAAAAAACGTTAGTGAGAATAATGCAACATCCAAAATTATGACTGTAATACGGCTTACAAAAGAACAGTGTTCAGAAGCCGTAGATACATCCCAGAAAGAAGATTGAATGGGAACGTAATTTCATGGAAGGATCTGTTTGCTTCATCTACCAAGAATGCTAAGAAATCGTTCCAAGAAAGCTATCAATTTCAAGTTCTTACAATGTAAACGTGTCGAGACAGAGAGAGATAGTGAGGAAAGATTGTGCACACTTGCGAGACAAAATGTTCTTTTGAAGTTTTGGAAAAAAAATGAATAAAAGACATACTATTTTTATTTACAATTTTCTTTAGACATGATAACATTAATTCTGTATAAAATTACATCGAGAGAATGATTTCATGAGAATAAGTATACTTTTTTATTTTTTTTTATTTATATTTCGTAATAACGGCCAGGCCGTATTTCTTATAGAATAAGTATACTGGATGAAGAACAAATAGGGGAAATAATGTATATTTTCTTATTAGAAAATATTCTAAAGTTAAATGAATATGATTCTGTTTAATGCATGTTTTAAAAATATTATTTCCAGTTGATGGCTCCACTACAATTTTTAAATGATGCCACTTTCTCCCGACCGCCAAGTGCTTTGATTGATTTATGGTGTTACACTTTGCAATTTGTAAGCTAAACTTTCGCCAACATGTTCATGCCTTTGCCTCTATCTAATTAATCCGAATTTAGCAAATTCTCTTCCACGAAATCCGTTCCCGGCTTGGTACAGATTTTAATCGATGCATCACATAATTTATTTCGACCCATCCAGCGATACGGGGTAATGTCTTTCGCTCGGCTTCAGTATACGATTATATCATACCCATCCGATCGGTCTGAGCTAATAAAAAATAACGCCACAAGAACATTCGTGAAAAGGAATGTGCACGTTTGAATTTAACCTGTGTTTTTCCACGCGCACCAGCAGGCACGAATCGCGTGCGGCCATAAATTAGCTAGCTCTCCCACTAAAAACTCACCCAGACGTGGCTAGACGCGCGCGTTTCGTTCTGCGCCCGATACTTTACTTTCCCGCACATCCGGGTATGGTTTTCCGGTGACTCGAGGCGGAAAACTTCAAACTTGATTTACGGAAAGTGCACGCATCAACGAAGAACGGCCGGAAGCGAAAGGATGCCCTTTACTATTCGTCCCTTTTTCCTCAGGGTTGGTGGGATGGTTTAGATTTATCCTGCGCAAACTGCGAAACTTGTGTTATGATGTGATGATGAACAACTGTAGCTGAAGTGTACTTAAAACAACAGTTTTATCAATAGCTTTCCACTCGCTTAATCGTTATGGTGGAAACATATTTGGTACGGACGGAATCTTCTATCTTCCCAATGTGCTTCATATTAATTGTAAAAGCATTGTTTGTTTTTGCTCTAATCATAACACATCTGGCATCATGTAGGCTATGGATTCTTAAACAAGCGCAATAAATTTAAACATGTTTGGAGCAGTGCCAGATTCACGATAAAGTTTACGAGTTTATTTTCCAGCTCGTTTTTCTGTCATTTTTCCAACATTGATTTGAAGGACTGTTGAAATAAGCTTTTAAAATGTTAAACTTTCTTTTATTTGAAGTAAAATTGCTCTTTGAAACTCTTCCGTTTCAAGTATTTAATAATTACATAATGTCTCAAAATTGTTGTTCATTTTTCATATAAATTCCCTTCTTTCATATTTTTGTATTTTATGAAACTTTGTTCTTGTTTCATTTGAAACATTATGTAAAGAGTTTTAATGCTTATTTTTTATTTTACAACGACTATTTTTTGACTCAAAGTAATAATTAATTATTTTCATCAAGTAATTGGGACATGTTTTAAACCTACAAGTGCATTTTTTATTCATTCAATTTGTGTAATGTTTTTTTTTTCTTCAATTCCCTATTTCATGAAATTATTTTTTTCTCTTATTTATTTGTCACTTTAATATTCCTTATGACAGTGTTATTATATAATTGTGTTTTAAAATTGAGTAATTTAAGTCTGCACTGAGCAAAATGTTTAACATATTTAATTTGCTCTTTCAATTACGCTCCACCTGCTTCCACATTACAAAAGCCAGGGTTGAATGGATCGGGTCATTGACAAAACAATACCAATCCGTATCAAATAACAAACAAAACGTCAAGAACATTTCCGTAAGCAAAAAATCAGGTCAGTTCGAAACGTATCATTACAAAAAGAAGGCTTACCACCCATGGAGCTGCACGATGAGAGTACATTGGAATAAAATTCAAATTGTGAACAAAAAAAACACACAGTACCACTAACCATTCCACCGAATGATGGCACAGTAAAAGCACGCTCTTCCGTTTCCTGGCTAGTGTAAGTGAAATCACCGGATTCACTTCTACGCCATTGCCAAACGCTTGCAATTGAACACCTCACCAAACCAACTTTCTGTTTTACGCCCGAAGATAATACCGGCGGTGCGTGGTGGTGCTACGTTCCGCTCCCGGGTGGCCCAACTCGTGTGTGTAAGCCAGGAAACCAACTGGCAACGGGTTTATGAAAAGTGCAAAGCTAACTTCACCCGAAGACGCTCGTCAGCGAGCGTAGAGCAGCAGAAAACAGCTTGTCTGCCAGCCAAGGGACAAGGGCATCCAATTCAGTTTAAGGCACCGTAGGCATCCAAAAGGAAAATAAGACGCAGAACTGGAAAGACACTCACCAAACGAACGGCCACAATCGTGAAACTGAGCGTGCACGAAAAGGATTGATAAAGGCAGGAGAGAAGAGAGAGAAGCGCAGAGGTTGAACTCGAGGAAAAAGAAATGAAACCAAAAAAAAAGGAAACACAAGCTCACACACAATGTACGGTAGACATTTTGGCAACATCCTGTAAATTAGACAGCCGAAGAGAAAAACGTCAGGCTCGGGAAAGTGGATGAAAACATCCGTACCAAGTACACGCGAAGTACACTATATCTTATCTTATGGGTTTTTGGTTTTTGTGTTGGCCCGGGTTGTGTTCGTTCGGAGTTTTTTTTTCTTCTTCTTCTTATCTTCGGTTAGTTTTTCTCTTTTTTAACGGAGGTTCCATTTTTCACCACTTTTTTGCTCGGTTGCATCCCAGCGGAAAACAACGAAAAGAGGAAATGCTTAAGAAAACGGTGGCCAGAAACCACGGCCGCTCTGCGTTTTTGCGGAGTTCCTCGGCTTGAACCTCGCCGTGTTTTTACTTTACATTTTCCTGATACAGTCTTACAAACTGTAAGCTTCTTTTTCCGCTGCAATGCCGCTAAACTTTCACACATCCGGTTGAGTAGCAAATGTCTCATGGCCGGATAAGCGTCCGAAAATTATAAGCTCTTTGAAGAAAACTTACCATTTTTTTGTAATTGTAAACATAATATTTGCTGTGGTATATATATGAGTCTAAACAGTAAAATAATTGTTAATAACGGCATTCGCAAATTGAAGGACTTTCTCAAAGTAGTTTACTATTTTCTGTTCAAAGCTCAATTATTTTATTACATCAACGAGAAATATTTCAATTTCAAAACAAAATCGTGGCTTTGACATTTCCCATTTGTCAAATTTTGACAGTTCTTTGATACTATGAGATCCTTTCCTACTAGATGCTCGTTTTTACTAACAATGGAATGCAATAACTGCTTTTCAATTTCTGTTTCTGCCATTTTCATCTGTGCGTGTAGAGAGGAAAATACAAAATAACCACCGCTGGTGGTACGATGCTTACATCGCATTGTCCTCGAGCGTACAACCTTGTCTATAGTGCATCAGTATCCAAAGAGAAGCTGGAAAATAAAATAGCATCATCCCGCAATGGAAGCGGCCAAAAGGAAGCTAAGAAGCAAAGCATGAAGATCGCTGGATTAAGCCGTGATTCGAACGTAATGCGATAAAGGGCAGCAACTGGGAGTGGGCCATCCACGGTGCTGCTTACCATCGCACCGAATAGTGGGAAGAAATTACTCCACCGTGTAAGTAAGACACCCGTCAGCGTGAGCCGAGATTGCGTTGCCGCCTGCTAAAGCTTTAACCCGTAAATGGTGAAGTAGTTTTACATTGTCCCTAGACGCTGCATTGCCCCGGATTGCGAACAGCCTTTTGAAGGTTAAAGCCTTGTGTGCTCGAGCCCGAAATCCATGCCCATCGAGACACTTTACAGTAGCAGGCGAAACCACAATGCGGCTATCCCTCGGCGCATTCCCGGTTCGCCATAGAAAGAGCCATCGTACTAGCAGGTTATTCGTGGTGACATTTATTTTATTTCAATGACCCTCACGATGCTCACTAAAAGCTCGCTTTTTTTCTCCACTGTCAAGTGGTGCGATGGTCCGCCGAGCTTGGATAACAGATTTATGAAATTAAGCTGTAAACGTTTCACGGAGAATGCACCGTGGTGGGTTGTAAATTTTTCAAGCGTCCTGTTGTGTCATTAAAATAATGAGTTTCAGCGTACGACGGTGCAGTTGAACGAAACCGTGCGGTTACATCTCTAATTAAATATTTCCGAGCCATGTACCGCATCAGAAGCTTTGTATGGATAGATTGAGAAATATAAAGAATGCATTGTAGTTGCAGTACCAGGGTGAGGAACTTAACCATCTTACTTAGAATTGTGTCATGCGTGACATTCTGTCATTGTAATTACGCGTGTACATAAGATGAAAGTAATTAGAAGTAGGTTAAGAATACGCATAATGAACTGATCCGAGGATTTGCAACCCTCTTACAAATTACTTTATATCGTAAGGCGTTTATGTTGTTTAATTATATCTTATCATATATGTAATTAATTATTTAAATGATTCTTTTATGCGGTACATCTACTTTAATACATATACGCTATTTTACAGATCAATTCGTTTAGTTCTCATTGCAGAATTGTGTTACTATTGCTATTATCTCAGGGCGGCTCGGTGGCCGAGGAGTCCGAGGCGCGGGTCTTCGAACGGACAGGACCGAGGTTCGAAACCCATTCTGGACGTTCTCCCGTTCGCAGGATTGACTATCCTGTAGCAGGTACATTCAAGTCACGGAAGCCAGAAATATCAGACCAAGACCTCTCGATGTTGTAGAGTCAAAGAAGAAGAAGAATGCTATTATCTTAGTCAACATAATTTAACAGACAAAGTCAACAAAGGTTGACAATAAATTTGATTAAGACTATGTGCTTATTAGCATTCGTGATATTGAAATATTCGTTTGCTTGAAAAACAAAAACAATTTTTGATATTGAAATAACTATAATTGAAATTGAACTATTGAAATAACTATATAATTTGAAACCGAATTGTATGAAAAATCTTGATGGCGAGGAGGAAATTTGTAGCGCAAGAAAAAGAGTTATATAATATAAAAACTCAGGGTAACTGTACTTATTATGGACAGGCTAAGTACGGCGTTTAAACGAAACCAAAATTTACCGCAAAACGGTTGTACCTAATTTCATGAA